>SKCR01029591.1:0-75163 GCA_019454045.1 Zanthoxylum bungeanum | reverse complement strand
AATATATCTGTTTGATCAATCAAATTGATCATTTGGAGCACATGATCGGAGACTGGAGTCCATCCTTCATCTTTATCCTAAATAGCTTGCTAGTTACATCGTATCTAGCAGTTTCACTAGTTCTTCATACAACTCTTGTAGGTGTTTGATGATTTCCATCGGAGAGTCCACCTCTCATATTGCTCTTGCAAAGTTGAGCTCATAGAAGCTTTGATGTAGCTTCTTACCTTAAGCTCATCATCTTTCCACTTATAATATGCAGCGAAATCTTTAGCAGAGGTATCATCATCAATAGGATCAAGATCTATCATATCGAGAACATAGTAGATACGTTCATAATCCAAGACAATCTTGAGCTTATAATGCCAATTTAGGAAATTGGAGCCAGTGAGTTTATCTTTGTCAAGTATTGATACTACTGGATTCATTTTGTATCACGTACTCTGTTGAAAACACAAGTTTGGTAATGATTTTGTAATAAGTATTTAACCAAAATTTAAGTTTTTTTAAATAATATTGCTCCAACTAGTTTTACTTAAATTCCATACTCCCCTATGCGGAAGACGGAAATATCATTGGATATATTTCTAGTGGGACGTCAAGTTCTCATTATTAATATCATGCCTTATCTAATAGGGTTTGGCACTTCATTTCCAATGAATGAAATGAGAAACATATGAACCTGTTAGAATACACTTTGAGCATATCATCTCATTCCTTCCGATATTTATGTTTCTTATCGAGTCCAGGATCATGGTTAGGTCAAATTCTTTTTTCTCTCTATATTTCTCTAAAATCTATCTTGTGGATTTGATATCTCTAAGATATCGACTACTTTGGAGAAAGACTTATATCCATAAATTTTAGTTTCTCTGAAATGTCTCTAGCTTTTATTATCAAAGCTACGGGATTCCATCTTGAAGCACATGTTACTTCATACGTTAATAGTTCAAGACCATGTAGTATTTATTCAAAGGACGTGAATAGTCGAATGAGGATATACTAGTAAACCAATAGTATTATCGCACAAGTCATCATATGATCTCAGGTCAAAGTATATGACGACACTAATGTATTATTACGAAGATCAATGATCTTAGTTGTGTTCTTATGATATGAGACTCATCATCCATTCTATTAACATCAAATGTCAATCTAGGCGACACACAACATAATGGTCTAGTGATATATTATTGTCTTGTATAATAATCACATTTTACCAAAATTTTTGAAACTTATTCGTATAAATATCGTTGAATTTCATAATCACAAACTCCTTTGAATTAACGATATTTATTTGACATGATGTCTTGGAACATACACATGAAATATGGATTTAACAATATATAGAGAACAAATACCTTTTATTAATAAATAATAAACTGTATTACAAATATTATGCCTTAAACTATAACTGATTTTATGGCATACACTCTAATAATAAAATCGTTATGATCATAAAGAGGACAAATAAAATTCAAAACTCTTCATCAACAATAGTAATGCTGCTTAGCTTCTTCCTTAGGGTAGCAATTGAGAAGCCATTTTACCGACAGAGTACTTGTCTCGCACCTCAATAGTATTGACATCGCCGCCATTCAAATCAACACACATACCTCCATCTGAAATAATCATCACATTGGAAAAACTAGCAGGAACTAACTGAAAAATTCTACCATGGAATAATATGGAAAAAGTATTTGCATATATTGATGGACAACTTAGCTGTGTTGGGGTTGTTTCAGTTAATATCACTGTCGGCCATAAATCTGCACATTTTGTACTCTCAATATTATTAGTTATAAATTTGGCTTTCATTTTTGTACTCATCTTATTCCAATTGTGTTGGATGCCATCCCTCATATGATATGATACAACATTTCATTTCAGCCGATTCATTATTGTAAAAGCATATTCTAAACTAACATACTATAACACTTCAATACAACTAAATTAATAAGTATTGAATATGATAATAACATAAGTTGTGTATATGCCAGTTTATTGATTTTAAAACCTTCATCTTTCAGCCTTTTTGATTCAGAATTATTGTGGGAGAAAATTGAGGATGAAAGGGACTAAATATAGGATAAACTACAGAGTTGAACGAAATGGTAAGATATCACTTACAAATAATAACACAATGCACTTTTGCCTGAACCACGTTGCCGGACATCCTCCAAATCACTATTATTCCTATTCTGTTGAAATGCAAAATAACTATTTTCAAATTTCAGCCCTCTCCATAGATTAACAAGCCAAAATTTCATGTTTGTTGTGAAACATATCCTGAAATACCTTAAGGATACTATGCATAAGTTTCTAATTTATGGAGAAGATGAGCTGCAACTTAAGGGTTATACAGACTTTGATTTCCAAGGAGATTCGGATGATAGAAAGTCTACATTCGGATACATATTTACCATTAATGGTGGTGCAGTTAGTTGGCGATGTTCAAAACAAAGCTCTACAGTTGATTCCACAATTAAAGCGGAATTTATAGCGGCTTCAGAAATTGCTAGAGTCTGTTTGGATTAGAAATTTTATCACAGAACTAAGCATTGTGCCTAGTGTTGCAGATCTGATCCCACTTTATTGTGATAATAGCGGAGCCATTGCACAGACTAAAGATCCAAGAGCACATTCCAAATCTAAACACGTGCAAATGAAATATCGCGCGATTAGAGAAATTATCGAACAAAAAGACATAATGGTCTTAAAGGTTTTAAGACAAGACAATATAGCAGACCCATTTACTAAGGCCTTACCTCCAAAGTTATTCGATAAACATGTGGAGAAGATGGAACTTCGATACCATCTGGATTAGCACTAAGCAAGTGAGATTTTATTGGAGTTGGTGCATTGAGCGTCAATCCGAACAATATATTATATATTATTTTTTATTATTTATTACAAAAATAACTACATCTTCATTTCAATTTCGTTACTGGTAATTATTAGTGTTTCATTATCTCTTAGTGTATATTGGTTTAATATATATATTGAGAATGACACCGACTTTAGAATAGTAACGTGGTAATACTGAGCACCAAGTGTGGTGCAATATTGGGATAATATATTCTTAGTCATTGGTTTTGGAATACGGTCGAATTCCTATAATCTAGAAGATTGGCACTCGTCATGTATTGGAATTAGAGTTCTAATGGTCTAACCCAATGGACCATGAGCAAGGAAAGCTCGTATAAACATATGGGTATTCGTTGGAGCGAATACTGAATGACTCATTAATGATTCTTAATAGTTGGTCGTACATGCCACCGTCGATAGGAATCACCTCAAGTCGAGTAGCATATATGATCATTTGACTATATAATAATATTTGTTTTGTGTTCGATCATCCACACTTAGAAGACATGTATGTCAGAGACCTTTCATGATCTGACCGCTAGATGTTCGTTGGGTGTGGATTGATGCACTCGTTAATTTGTGCATATCAAGATAGGATCCGCCGGCCTAAATGTGTACCATAAGGGGTTTAGGTATCCACATTTATAAGTCACGATTCTTAAGACTTTAGCCAAAACCGATCATTTAGGAATGATCGGATATATATCATAAATAGTGTTCTGATTAGTTATAAATAATCGTGAACATGTCGACAATATGAGATGTGTATCTTGAAAACTTGATGATATAATCTATGTTTCCTAAGCACAACTCGGATAGCCTACGACCAAAGGATTGTTAAACATGTGTGATGATCTCGACTTATATAGTTAGGAAATGTCGTTCGTGTTCTTCGCAATTCTGGAGGCGGTCAAATTGCATATATATGAGTTAGGGTCATATGACGAACGTGTTTGAACTTAGAGAGTCTCACAATAAGAAGTGTACTATTTGAGCACCTGAGTAGCCAATTATGTTTGATAATAAATATTATTTGATATTATAATTATCAATTAAAATAATTAAATATTATTGGATAACATTAATTATTTACTAGACCAATATAGATTAATTAGATTAATCAAATTTATTTAATTGTTAAATAAATAATCACATAAATTCCATAAATATCTTTACAATTGGAGGGTATTTTGGTAATTACAAAATATATATTAATAGGTGAATATCACTTGATTTAATTTTATTAATCTAGTTGTTAGACAAAATAATAAGATTACACCTAATATGCATATTTAGACAAATTAAGTTAAGCCTGTCATTAAAGTTGATTAAACTTTAATTAATAAAATAAAAAAGATAAGTTTAAGTATAAAAGATAAGCTTAAGCATTTTGAAAAGTAAGTTTTAACCTAAATTGTATGAGAATCTTTTGAAGTTTTCTACAATTTTCAACAAGAGAATAAGATTTGATCTTTCATCCAAGCTTGCTAGATACGTTTTTGTTAGAGAAAGACAGAAATAAGTTCCAAAAGACAGAAAATGATTTTATGCTTTTATAGTATAATCAATATCCTTAAGGAATTAATGCCCCCACTATTATTGTTGCTGGGTTTTAACGATAGTATTCCTCCAGGATTTATACAAAGCCTGAACCAGAAATTCTAGACAACAATATAATATTTCTGCAACGGAACACATTATGGAGATTTTTTCCCCTTTTTAGAGAGAAATGGAAGAACGGATTTTTTGGATGTCTTGAATTATGGAGTTCTACATGTAGTTATATACCTTAAGTAACATTTGACACAACCTTTGGCAAACGATACACTTATCTAGTTTGAACCAAAACTGTTATATTAATATAATAGTTAACTAAAATTTAAAAATTCTTTAATTCAAAAATAATTAATTAATAAATCCAAAAATTTTACCAATTAATTTTAGGTCCAAGGCCTAAGTATCCATATTTGACTATTAAATTATTAATAGTCAATATTAAGTTTCCCTCTAAAATCATATTTAACCAAATTCAAGTTGTTTGGTCAATAAGTGTTTAAAAACACTTCTTACTTCTTCACCCTTTTACATGTGGGGTTCATTTTCTCACTAGCGATTATAAAACATTAACAATCCTCCACTTAGTTAGTGATAAAATAATTTATGCAAATATCAAGTATCTTTCGATATAAACCTACTACTTGTATAAACATTTCAAGACCTTGTCAGAATTGATGGTTAAATATTACTCTATTAAACCGCAATTCATTTATTAACAAGACGGAAAAGTTACACACATAAATCACACCAACTTCATGATGTGTACACCATTAGCTTTAGCACCATATTATGGCCTTGTGCTACCTCATGATTTCATAAACACTTATAAAGTCTTATATTCTATACTTATGTTGAAGATGCACCACTTCTTGTGTTTAAATAGGTGAAGATTTAACCAAGTTCTTATCATGGACTTTCCTAGTTCTTAAATCCGAACTTTGTTTATTCATTAAAAGTAATATATACTCACCATTCTTTTTCTTAAGTACTATAATTTCCGAGTGTTTGTTAATTGTCACAATTATAACTTGTTGTTACCTTTTAAACCCTTAGAATTTCAAAATAATAATAAAGGTAATGTTCCCATTACTAGTTACATATCAAATTACCTTTAGACCCATAGCACTTACAGTGATCATAATCATCTCTCGAGAGTCTTTTAGTCAATGAGTCAGCAAGGTTGTTTTTAGACCTTACATAGACAAATGTGATGCTACCATCAAAGATCAATTGTCTTATGTACTCATGTTTTAAAGAAATGTGTCTAGATTTTCCATTGTAAATCTTGTTAAACGCACTAGACATAGTTGTTTCACTATCACAGTGTAAAATGATAGCCGACATCGGTTGTGACCATAATTCTATATCTAACAATAAATTTCTTAGCCATTCTGCCTATTTACTTGCAGCTGCTAAAGCAATAAACTCAGATTCCATTGTAGAGTGAGATATACATGTATGTTTCTTAGAAACCCATGAGATAGCTCATCCACATAAAATGAAAATCCAACCAGACGTTGACTTGTTATCATTAATACTGGTTATCCAACTAGTATCATAAAATCCTTATAATACTGAAGGATATTTGTTGTAAGACAATGGATAGGTCTTTGTCCTTTTAAGGTAACCAAAGACTCTTCCTATTGCTTTATAGTGAACACTAGTAGGATTATATATATATTTTGACGATTTACAAATAACAAAGGCAATATCAAGCCTAGTGCAATATGATGCGTACATTAAATTTCCGATTACACTAGCATATTCTAGTTGACTTACGAATCTTCCAGAATTTTCAACCAGTTTATTAGAAACATCAAATAGAGTATTAAATTCTTTAATACCCAAATGACTAAATTTGGAAAGATTCTTGTCAATGTAGTGAGATTGAGACAAAGTAAAATCCCCACTATATTTTTTTTACCTTGATACCTAAAATAATATCAACTTATCCCAAATCCTTCACTTTAAAATTGAGAAATTAAATACTTCTTAATATCATTTATACCTTGCATATTAATTTCTATAATTAGCATGTCATCAACATAAAGACATACTATCACACCACAATCCTTTGTGAATTTAGAGTAAATGTATCTATCAGCTCCATTATATTTAAAATCATTTGACAATATAACACTATCAATTTTTTTCATGACACTGTTTAGGAGCTTGTTTTAATCCATACAATGACTTAACCAATTTGCAAAACTTTCTTCTCATTTTCAGGAAGCACAAACCCTTAGGTTGCTCCATATAGATTTCTTCATCAAGATCACCATTTAGAAATTTTGTTTTAATGTCCATTTGATGGACATATAAATCATAAATTGATGCTAATGCAAACAACATCCTAATTGAGGTAATCCTTGAAACAAGAGGATACGTATCAAAATAATCAACTCATTCATTTTATTTAAAACCTTTAGCAACTAGTCTTACTTTGAAAGTTTGTAGAGAACCATCAGTGTTGTATTTCCTTCTAAACACCCATTTGCATCCAATGGATTTAGAATTAGGCTGTAAATCTGCCAATTCCCATGTACCATTAGATAGAGGAGAATCCATTTCATTATTTACTGCTTCTTTCCAGAAAGCTAAATCTCTTGAAGTCATTGCCTTATTATAAGATTTAAGATCATCTTCTAAATTCAAAATAATATGTATTTTATTTAATAACTCATCTCTAGTTCATTCAACTAGAAAGACTAATGCTTGAGAAGAAATAAAATCAGAATCTAAGTTCTGTTTTTTTCTAGCTCTTTGATTTCTCCTAGGTTCAATAGAAGATTCAATTGCCTTTATTTTACTTTTATTTGAAGAATAGTTAGGATCCAAAATGGTACCCTGAGTTAGAGTAGTATCATCCTGAGTTACTATATCATAATCATTGGTTACTATAGGATTATATTGAGTTACTGTTCGACTAAAATTTTCAACATAAATATGTGAAGAATTTGAATCGCCAATAAATTTAGATTCCAAGAGCTCAATATCTGTAGATTGTATAATTACATTAAACTCAATGTCTAATAATATATATGTCTTTGAGTTCTCATCATAACCCACAATAATACTTTTAATTCCCATTGGTCCTAATTTTGTTCGTTTAGGATCAGGAATTCTATAATAGGCTAAACTGCCCATACCCTCAAGAAATTTAAGTTAGGTTTTCTTCCTTTCTATATCTCATATGATGAAACATTAAATTTCTTGGAAGGTATTCTGTTATGTACAAAGCAAACTGTTAATAAGGTCTATCCACATAGATTCATTGATAGTTTATTATGTATTAGCATAACATTTATCATATCCACCAATGTTCTATTTTTTCTTTCAACTAGGCCATTTTTTTGTGAGGTATAAGGTGCACTTGCTTGGTGAATCAAACCATTTTCTTCACAATAAAAAAAAATTCAGTGGAAAAACATTCACCTCCTCGATCACTTTGTAGGATTTTAATTTTCTTTTCTAATTGATTTCAACCAATGCTTTGTAACCCTTAAACATATCAAATACTTGATATTTTGTGTATAAACCACTTTCCTAGCGTAGTAGAAACACGTTAGACACTCGGATCAGGCTTGAAAAAATTTTCCGCTCTTCTCACCAAGAGGCCGAAAGTTACCAGCACCACCACTGAAATTTTACTTCTATTTTAGAAACAATTCCAGCCCCGAAACAGTCCCCAAATAGCCCCCAAACAGCGGCACAAAATTGGACTTTTTAGACCCGATACGCGCCCGGCACACTGCCAAAACCACCCCTGAAATGTGTGAACAGTGACTGTGTTTCAATTCTGATTTTATACTTGAAAAAAGCCCCAACACAGCCCCAAAACAACCCTTTATGTTCACAAAAAAATTCTGGATTAAAACAGAAACAAACCGAGCACCGTTTCACTAATAAAAGGTGCGACAATGAGCAAAAATAAGCCTCACTATCGTGTCTCTAAGAAAAGGAAGGAGATGATTGTTTGTTCGACACCACAAAGTCTTCCGAGCTATATCTCGTTACCAACGGAAACTAGTGTGGGCTAGACTCACAAAATTAATCCCTATATATTTTAGAGATTAATGTCACACAAGGAAAATCTTATTTTTTTCTTTCTATTTTCTCAACACTTTGAGAGAGTTTGAAGAAGAAGAAGAAGATAAAGGCTAGGGTTAGAATGAGAGAGTTTTTTCAAAAAGAAAAATCTAATTTTCTTTTTACGTAGGGTTATTTGTTTCCAAAATAAACAAACCATTCCCCTCCCACCGTTGGTAAGTTTCGGCCACCCCTTCTAATTACCCATTTAATTTTTTTTGTAACATGTATCAAGAATTGAATGTCATCATCATGAAAAAATTAAATTACAAAATTAAAGATGTAATTATCCTTTTAAAATGATAACTTACAAAGCTATCCAAAAGCTTTTATAAAACTATTTTTGGAATCTCAAAAACTAATTCCTTATTTATTAAATATATATAATATAATTTAATAAAATGTAATTAATAATTATTAAAAACCATATATTAAGCTTTAATATAAAGTTTCAAGTATGACATAATAACATTATTAATCATATTAATAATATATATACATATGTGAGTATATAATTGGACTATCCAATTATACTAAATCCGCTATAGTATATTGAGCTAGCACGGGGACCAAATGGACCTCGGTTCCGAGCTCCAATAATCTCGAAATATTAATTAAGCTCTTAATTAAATATTCTGAATTATTAATTTCGGGTTATTCCACTAGTAACCCGAAGCTACACTCTCATTGCCGCATATAGTATATTAAGTTGAACCACGTCAGTGTCCATCGATATAGTCATTACATACCTTCACGAGTATCTCGTAATTAGAGCCGAGTCATAATATCCGTTATACCCCTTTAATTATTTTTACCTTAATTACCGTTGATTCTCTAATGAACGATTTATTCATAACCATTATGAATGTTAATCTTTCTATTCGTAATAGGAATACTTGAGCACTCTAATCGTTCAAGTACTAAATAAACCCTTAAGAAAGATATTCATCTACTTCTCGCAAGAAGGAGTGAACTCTATATCTATGTAAAACATCCCCAGCTACACACCAAACCATGTCCCCAAAGTACGTAACTATTGGTCGGGATTGCTACACCAACCTCACCTTTGTAAATCAAAGAACATACCCTGCCATGTAGGAGTTCGTAGTACACTCACGATTAAGATCAATCCATATATGACCATCTGGTATATTGAAATGAATTTCTTTATTTAACGGAATTATAAGAAACTCATTTCTATCTGGGTCCAGTCCTATATGACATCATATTAGATGTCTCCATTATCATGTCTCCACATGGACGATCCTGGATCAAGGTCACCATACAGTAATAGAATGGACCGCAGCTATAGATAAACCAAAAACAAATTACCCGCTTTTGCTCTCTATAGACTATTTTAGATTACTAATTTTAGACTTAAATCCTCTTGTGTATGACACTCATACACTAAGTCTGAAGGCACATGAGTAATCTAGGGTAAACAATATAATATACAATATGCGATATTAAACAAACACTTTGATAAATGAACAATACATCATTTTATTTCATAAAACATAATACTGTTTACATTATATGATGCTCTATGGCATATATCCCAATATTTTTTTCTCATTAAATAAACATATATGAATCTAGAATGATCGTCAATGAATGTAATAAAATATCTATTAGAACCTATAGTTAAATGTCCATTTAATTCATAAATATCAAAATGCACAATTCTAGCAATTCTGTTGTAATTTCATTACTTGGAAATGGTTTCTTAGTTATCTTAGCTTGTATGCATATTTTGCACTTTCCATCATGTTTAGTAACACTAGGAATCAGCCCATGTTTAGACATATATTTAATGGATCTAAAGTTAACATGTGATAGTTTAGCATGTCATAAAACAAGAGATGACCAAACCACATAAACTAAAACATTAAATTTATTAATACTTAATTTAAACATACCATCACAAGAGTAGCCTTGTCCGAAAAATACACAATTCTTAGAGAAAATAACTTTTCTACCTCTATAACAGCCTTAAGGTATTTTTTACATAATAAATTGGCAGAAACTAAATTCTTTTTAACTTTAAGAACATAAAAAACATTCATTAAAATTAATTTATTTCCAGAAGTAAATTATAGTTCAATTGTTCCTTTTCCAAGAACTCTGACAGTGTAATGATTCCCTATCAAAACCTTCTCATCATTTGCTATAACCTTCTCATCATTTAACCTTCTCATCATTTGCTATAACTTCATATTTTTTGAAGAAATTCTTATTGTTGTAAATGCGAACAGTAGCACTAGAATCATACCATCAGTATGTAGATACTTGCAGCCATATTGTAATCGGTTATCATATTAATATTTAATGATTTAACCATAGCAACGATTTTTGAATGGGATGTTTGATTATCAATGACATTTGTCTTTTTCTGTCCAGCATTCCCCTCAACCTTTAACTTCTTATAAAATATGCATTATTTCTTGAAATGACTATTTTTTTCCATAGAAAAAACATGCATTGTTTTTTTATTGTTAGAAGATTTCTCATATGAAACATCATCAAATTTTCTTTTGTTTCTAGCCTTATTAGACTTTCCAGAATTATTATTTGCTTTTCTAGACTCAATATTGTTCACCTTATAACCAGATTCTAAAGCATATTTATTCTCACGAATTATTATTTCTTTTTCAATTTGAATATGCTTTATTAATTGGTCTATGATGAAGTTTTCAGAAGTATGTAATAACTTCTTTCTGTAATCATTCCAAGTGGTTGGTAATTTTATAATTACAGCAGCCACATTAAGAGATTTAGAAACATCCACATTTAAATTTTGGAGTCAAGAAACCAACAATAATAATTCATTAACTTGATTTACGATAAATTTACCATATACCATTTGAAACTCAAAGAATTTCGTACTACGAACCTGTATGTGCCTTGTTTTTCAGAAGTATACTTATTTTCCAATGTCATCCATATTTCTTGTGGTGATTTGATCAGATGAAACAAATCATATAAATGATCAGAAAGTGAGTTTAAGATAAAACCTCTATAATGCACTTCATATTCTTCACATTACTTACGAGATGCCTTGATCTCATCAATATCATTATCAGGTAATTCGAGAATTACAAGAAGATCAACACTTAACAAATAAATAATTCCAAATTCTGTAAGGAGAAACATCAACTTCTTATTTCCAGCGAGTAAAATTGATGCCATCAAACCGATCCAGTTTGAATACCTCTGGATTGAACATCTTGTTGAAGATGGATTCAAAACCACCGGTAGCCTCCACTGCATTATTTAATTCTTAGAGATTGTTAGAGAAAGACATAAATAAGTTCCAAAGACAGAAGATGATTTATGATTTTGATAGTGTAATCATTATCTTTAAGAAATTAATGCCCCTAATACTGTTGCTGCTGGGTCTTAATGGCAGTATTCCTCCAGGATTTATACAAAGTCTGAACTAGAAATTATAGATAGCAATATAGTATTTCTGCAACAGAACACATTGTGGAGTTTTTCAGTGAGAAAATGAAGAACAAATTTTTTAGATGTCATGAATTATGGAGTTCTTCAGGTATTTATATATCTTAAGCAACCTTTGACACAACCTTTGGAAAACAACACACTTATCTAGTTTGAACCAAAACTACTATATTAATATATCAGTTAACTAAAATTTAAAAATTAATTAATTTAAAAAATTTTTAATTCAAAAATAATTAATTAATAAATCCAAACACTTTGCCAATTAATTTTAAGTCCAAGGCTCAAGTGTCTCAAGTGTCCAAGTGTCCATCTTTGACTATTAAATTATTAAAAGTCAATATTAAGTTTCCCTCCAAAATCACATTCAACCAAATGCCAAGTAGTTTGGTCAATAAGTGTTTAAAAATACTTTTTACTTCTTTTTCCTTTTAGATGTGAGATTCTTTTTCTCACTAGCTATTATAATACACTAACAGTTTTGATATTTTCTAAAAAACTATATTTTTCATTAATGATTTGATATCATTGTATTATGTATTTAATGCATAATAATATAGCTTGAAGTTAAAATAAGGTTAAAATTTGTGTATAGATGCTTAAGAAGATGAAAACACAATATGATTGTAATTTGGTCATGTTTGTGTATGTTGGACATGGAACCCAAAAGTTGGAGTTTTGAACTCTAGATAAAACTTTGGAACTATGGCTACCATTCGAGAATCACTTGACCACTTTTAAGTGACTTAGATGTAACATCCTCGATCCGGGAGATGCTACCGGCAGAGAATAGGTCATACTATTTGCCTAAGCCTCTAACTTTCTAATAATCTTAAACTCATCTCATGTATAAACTTATACACGGGACCGATGTCCAACTCAACCTCATGAATGCATAATGCTTTTCTATCTAAATACTCAAATTCACTATACATCATAACTTTAATAATAAACACTTATAACTATTCACATGCATATTCTTTACTAAGCGAATTACATGCTATATAATATTCTCTGATACTGTCTAAATTTGACTATGACTCGACCTGGTGGACAAAACCCTCTAGCGACTGCCATCAGTATCTATCACCTCGAGCTCGTCCTTCGGAAATACCTGCAAAGTAAAGAAACTGGGAGTGGGGGGGTTAGATCATTTGAGTGATCTAAGTGAGTGGACAATTTTATAAATCGGTACTAAAATACTTTTGAAAATACATGGTTCTAAAATCCAACTTGTCTCGAACTTATCTTTCTATAAATCCCTTTCATTAACTGAAAATAACTTTCGTTCTTTCTGGTAAACATTTCTAAAATCTGCTTTTTTGGAAATCTCTTATAAACTGCTTTTGAAAATCTTGTTCTGAAAACCTGTATCTGAAAGATCTGTTTTGAAAACTTTTTCTGAAATTGATATCTGAAAATTATTTCTGAAAATTGGTCTCTGTCTCTGAAAACCTGACGTATGGGGGCGTCACGTATCGCCATCCTCTCATACGCCTAACTAGAGCCATGAGTAAAAATCCATGACTTTGGGGCGTTACGTATCGCTGTCCCCCAAAGCATGTCTCATGTTCTTGAAACTAGTGATCTTGAGGTGTTACATATCGTCGTCCCCCAATCCACTGAACTAGAACTGGTTGTGCGTGTTGGGAAGCGGCCACGAGTGCGCAGCGGAAAAATAAATAATTAAAATTATGATGCCGCTTTCCCTTTGCCTAAGACCCATTTGTTTTGATTATTCTACAAGCCTAGGCATGTTACTATATATTCTGAGCATAAAACTCATAAAACATGAAAAGAACATAAACCTAAACATGCTAACTATCATAAGAACTCTAATTAAAATAAAGAAAGAAAAAGACTTACTTGAACCGTAGACTCCTCTAGTCCTCCCTCCAATCTACAAGCTTTTCTCGAACTCAGCAAGCTCTTCCACATTCCAAAGAGACACCCAAGTGTGTGGCCTCCAAAGATGCACACACCGAAGCCAAAGCTCAACGGCAAGGCTACGCCTTGAGTGCATGGGTATTTTGCCATTGGTGCTAGCCTTGGCAAATACCTCAAAACTTTTAACTCGAGGTTCCTCTAGTCAATTAGACTTAAGGATCCTCAAAATCAGTGGCTACTCTTAAAACCTTAGAGTTGCTCACTTGTATAAACCCAAGATTTGAAAGGTTTGGTGCAAAAATTTATGAAGAATTCTTTGGGTTTATATAATGCTCCAAAGACAACAAAATTAATTAAGAATCCGATGTCGGATAAAAGCCAATTTAATCTTAGCCATTGTATCTTAATTAGTGGTTTAATGAGATTATAAAACCCTAATAAGAGTTTGGGCCGAATTGGAATTCAAAACAAATAACAAAAATAACAAAAACAAAATTTACCATTCACACGGTACTATTCATGTGAATAGTATTGTAGGCATTGCATTTTTGCATATTAGCCCGATGATGAGTCTCGTATGGAGACACTACCTTTTTAGTTGTGAAAGCCGCGGGAAACGGACGTTGGAAGGGTAAAGTTGGAAATTAGCATTTTGT
Source organism: Zanthoxylum bungeanum (assembly GCA_019454045.1). NCBI lineage: Eukaryota > Viridiplantae > Streptophyta > Magnoliopsida > Sapindales > Rutaceae > Zanthoxylum > Zanthoxylum bungeanum. The sequence goes on along the minus strand of SKCR01029591.1, from coordinate 60,644 downwards.
CAGATTTAACTCGCTTGTTTCGCTTCGGGTTGCTTGTTGGACCTCTATTTTAAAACACACCAAACCCATTAGATCACATCTAAAAATAATTAAAACATTTAAAACACATCTCACAAATTAAATAATTAAAACATTTAAAATACATGTCACAAATTAAATTAAAACAAATTAAAATTAAACTTAAATTAAATTAAATTAATTTAAATCACATTCACAAATTAAATCACATTAATAAATTAAATTAAATCCCTTTCCTAAAATACATAAATCACTTCCCCAAATTAAAAGATTTCCTTATCTCATTCTAATTAAAAAGATATCCATCAATATACAATCCTTCTCCTTCTCAAATAAGGTAAAATCCCCTCCATTTGCCTATAAAAAGAACCCTCAACCCCACTTTTCAAACCCTGGCCGATTCTCACAAAAAATCATAAGCAAAAGAAATAAACCCTAGCTTATCACTCTCTGCCCCTGACTCCATTAGCCTCCACGCATCCCCTTACCAAGAACCTTGCACAAGCCCTTCACAGCCCTCATCCCTCACGCACCTGCCCACTCACATTGCCTCACCGCTTCACGCCACAAGTCAGCCTTTCACGTTAGCCACACGCCCCTTTGCTTTCTTCACACTCACCAATTGCCTTAACAAACGCCACCTGCCCCACTAACCCTCAAAAGCTCACGCAGCCAACAACACAGCCAACCCTAGGTCCCTCTTTCATACAGAAGAAACCCTCCATTCACGTAACAAAGCGCCACATACCCCTTCACTTCAGCGCATAAGCGCCACAAAGCCCACACAAACCTTACACACTCACGTTGAATGCCCCTTCACTCACGTTGACTCACTGCCAAGCCCACAATCCCCACGTATCAACACGCCCACTCACAGCCAACTCTTCACAGCCAGCAACATTCTCATGCATAAGTCCTTCACGCATTCTTCACGCCATTCGCACCTAGCCTTATAACCTTCACGTCTCACGCACTGTCACAGCCCACTCGCCACCTTATCCACAAGCCCACTTCCTGCCCTTAAACAGCCCACAAAACTGCCCTCTAAAACTGCACAAAACAGTCCCAAAACAGCCCCTTAAATCACCCCAAAAAATTGCCCAAAACAGTCCCCTAATTACCAAAAAAACAGTGACCAGAAAATACAACAAAAACTGCAGCGAAACGGAGTGAAAACAGCAGCCCAGACAGCGAAACAGCGAGGAAAGACATTGAGTTGGTGAACTAAAAGAGTAGCGGATCATTCGCCCTTCCAACGGACGTGTAACGCCCTTTCCTGAGACGACAAAAGAGGTTAGACTTGAGGGCACCTTTTTACTTATCTTCTTTCGTTTTATTTTATTTATTTTAAAATATTATTGCATGAGAGTCGTTTGAAGCATAACGTGATTGTTGGATGAGCGGGATATGCGTTCCCTTTTTGTGGTATATTGGATGGAAACCCGGACGTAAATTCCATAGCCGATTCCGAATGGATGGTAGTGCGGTCTGCACTCGGGATACAACGCCGCGTACCACTTAAAGATATACATATCTCGTCTCATCCAAATTTGTATTTGAGCATGTTATGGTTCGTAGGTTGTTTATTTATTGTTTAAAGCATGATTTAATTTAGTTCATTATTTAACTTTCAAAGCATGATTATGTTATTTAGGTATGTTGTTTCTTTATTCCTTATGCATGATGTTTTGTCTAGTTTATGTTAATGTTTAATTAGTTATTTGTTTATTTCGGTTTAATGGTTCAATATGCTCGTTGTGTTGCATTGCGTGTTTGTTGTTTAAAGATTTATTTTCAAGCATGCAAACTTAGATTAGGAGTTAGTTAGATGAAAGCATGTTAGATCTAAGTACTCTTTGAGCATGATTATTGAGTAGACTCGGTGTTATTTATTGCACAAATTATATCATCACAAGTGACATAAGTAAGGGACCATTCCGAACCCAACGATTTGAGGTCTTCCCTTGCGAAGGGTGAGTGCGGCCTTAATCTTTGTCCCGGTTCACACCGGGTGGCGACTCCATGTTATTTCGTACTTCCCAACTAGGCCGCGAGCCTAGAACAGCGTCGCCTAGGTTCTGTTGTCTACAAGTATTTTTTAATTCCAATTCCCAAAGTGCCCCTATCGTCATTCACCAATCCCTAAGCCACTATGGAACCTCAAAAATGATCTGTTCAATAATTAAACATATTGAACCATTTATGAACAATTCCTAAAGCAATCATATATGCTGTTAAATATGTAATGTGCACTATTAACCATTGATTTCGACTTTGTTGTGTGTGACATTTTGGGTTCCCCTCAAGTTGGACATGAAATGAATCGTGATAATTTAATCGAACATAAATTATCCTCCGATTAGATGGTTGTTTGATTTCAATAACCAAGGTTGACATCTAGCAACATGCCAAGGCCCCCAAATGAGAAGGAAAGATATATACCCATTCTGTATGTGATTTACATATGATACGGTCCCTCACCTCATTGTATCCCCACCTATTGACCTAGGGTATGAAAAGTGTCTACCCATATGGTCAAAGGTATGATGTTGATAGTGTCATGAATCGTGCTAACCCAAGAATCTCACATGATTCTTCCGATGTGGCCACAATCTTCAATCATTGATCACACATATCAACCCGCGAACTGGAATACTACTCTTATAAGAAAATATTATCCGAGAGAGTGGCGATTCTATGTTGTATCTTACAAACTTCATGTGTTTCAACAAATGACCCAATCATACCCTTATGACCAGATCTTTTGAACTGGGGAAGGAGAATGTCAAAGTTATTTGATCCACACATAAGATTGTAAAAACCTCAAGTCTAAGGATTAGTCATATAATCGATACATGAAATTTCTCACAGACACATGGGATAAACACTCCATATGAAAACTTTCGACGGTCAGTTCGATGGACACGAGCAACTCATTCATCCATGTGATACCCCAAGCGGACGGATCTCCGCTAGTAGCCTATGAGATCGGCTACCCCACTTAAGGGCAGAGCATATCATATGCTAGTCTCTCCGATGTGTGAACGCCCAGATTATTCACAAAACAATGACTAGGAACATTTAAGAGTAATGATTCTCATAAGGCGTGGAAGCCATCGTCTTATTACTCCAAGGGCTTTATTACAGTGTTGATGATTCATATAAGTTATGTAAGACACGTATAATAAAGATTGCCATTTTATTAATTAATGAAAATTTACAAATATATGTATATATAGCCCATCCACAAGTTGGGTATAGGGCATATCCCTAACAATCTCCCACTTGCACTATAGCCAACTAGTATGAATCTGGACACCATACTCTCGGGTGTGCCTATCATGCTTTTGTTTAGTCAGCCTTTTAGTCAGAGAATCTGCAAGATTATCTTCTCTGGGTATTTTCTCTATAATAACTTCTTTTCTCTCAACAATCTCCATGATGAGATGAAATTGCCTAAGTACATGCTTGGATTTATGGTGAGACCTTGGTTCATTTGATTGAGCAATGGCGCCTGTTTTGTCACAGTACATCGTGATGCCATTCTTTATCGCATGAAGCACTTCCAGTTTCGTGATGAACTTATTTATCCAGACTGCTTCTTTAGCTGCCTCAGATGCTACAATATACTCGGCTTCAGTGGTGGAGTCCATTGTAGTTGACTGCTTTGAGCTTTTCCAACTGACAGCACCACCATTCAAAGTAAACAGATATCCTGTTTGCGATCTGCTATCATCCCTGTTAGTTTGAAGCTCGCATCATAGTAACCAATGACTTTCATCTTAGAACAATCTCCGTATGTCAAAAACACATCCTTAGTTCTTCTCAGATACTTGAGGATTGTTTTGACAGCCGTCCAGTGTTGCTCCCCAGGATTTGCCTGATACCTGCTCGTTATGCTAAGAGCATAAGAGACATCAGGTCTTGTACCTAGCATGGCGTATATGATCGATCCTATTGCTGAAGCATAAAGGATCATACTCATACGCTCTCCATCTGAAGAAGTATGTGGACATTGCTCCTTAGATAATTTGATTCCATGACCAGTAGGTAAATAACCTATTTTGGAATCTTCCATTTTGAATCTTTTCAAAACTTTATCTATGTACGTAGATTGAGAAAGTCCTAACAATCTCTTAGATCTATACGGTAGATCTTAATGCCAAGGATGTAGGGTGCTTCTCCCAAATCTTTCATGGAGAAATTCTGAGATAACCATTGTTTGGTGGCTTGCATCATGGGAATATCATTCCCGATGATTAATATGTCATCGACATATAATACAAGAAATACAACATCACTCCCACTACTTTTCCTGTAAACACAAGGCTCGTCTACATTTTTGATGAAGTCAAATTCTTTGATTGCCTCATCAAATCGTATATTCCAACTTCTGGAGGCTTGCTTGAGTCCATAAATGGATCGTTTAAGCTTGCATACTTTATTATGATCATCCTTAGATGCAAACCCCTCAGGTTGTGTCATATAGACTTCCTCTAGGAGGTTCCCATTAAGGAAAGCTGTTTTGACATCCATCTGCCAAATCTCATAATCAAAGTGTGCAGCTAGTGCCAATAAAATTCGAATGGACTTTATCATTGTAACAGGCGAGAAGGTTTCCTCATAGTCAATTCTTTGGATTTGTCTAAAACCTTTCGCCACCAACCTAGCCTTATAGGTTTGGATGTTGCCTTCTGCATCAGTTTTACGCTTGTAAATCCACTTGCAGCCTATGGGTTTTATCCCTTCAGGTGCATCTACCAAGTCCCATACTTGATTCTGATACATAGAGTCTATTTCGGATTTCATGGCCTCAAGCCAATTGACTGAATCAATGTCACGCATTGCTTCGTCAAAACTGGTGGGATCGTCATTATCAATGACCTGATCATGTTCCTGATCAATATGAAAACCAAATCTTTCAGGCTCATGTCTTTCCCTTCCAGACCTTCTGAGTTCATAACCTTGTGGTTGTTCGTCGCTGCCCTTTTGAGGAGCCTGGGGTTTAGTTCTATGTTAGTTTGTTATTCTCGTACCTCATCGAGGTCAAGTCTACTCCCACTAAATTTCTTGAGAAGGAATTCATTCTCTAGAAATTTAGCATTTCGTGAGACAAATGTTATTTGTTTATTTGGGACGTAGAACATATATGCTCTTGAGTTCAAGGTATATCCTACAAACTTACATTTAACTGCCCTATATCCAATTTTTTAGTTTGTGTGAGCTTGACATATGCGTCACATCCCCAAACTCTTAGATAACTAAGACTAGGACGTTTCTCAGACCATAACTCATATGGTGTTTGACTAACAGTCTTGGAAGGAACTTGGTTTAGTAGTAGTGTTGCAGTTTCTAAAGCAAGACTCCAAAATGAAAGAGGTAGATCCGTGCCTGGCATCATTGATCGGACCATATCTAATAATGTCTGATTTCTCTTTCGGAGACCCCATTATGTTGTGGAGTTCCCAGAGGAGTCCACAGGGAAACAATGCAATTTTCTCTAAAGTAATCTTGAAATTCATTGCTTAAGTATTCACCACCTCAGTCAGACCTTAGTGACTTAGTACTTTTATTAAGCTGGTTTTCTACTTCAGCTTTGAAGTCTTTGAATTTCTCAAAGGCTTCAGATTTGTACCGCATAAGGTACACATACCCATATCGCGAATGATCATCGATAAAGGTAATGAAGTAGGAGAATCCACCTCTAGCGGTGACTGACATTGGTCCGCATACATCAGAGTGTATGAGTTCTAATGTCTCCGCTGCACGCTGTCCTTTACCTTTGAAGGGTAATTTGGTCATTTTACCAAGTAAACAAGACTCACAAGTTCCATAAGGTTTATATTTGAAGGGTCTGAAATACCCATCCTTATGTAGCTTAGTTAATCTTGTTTCATTGATATGACCTAAGTGACTGTGCCATAGAAGTGATTCATTGAGATTATTCGAGTTAACGTTGTATATATTAGAGGTTGAACATTCTTTGTTAGTTTGTAAGACATAGATACCATTATTCAAAATACCATCTCCATATTTTATTTCATTAAAATAAATAGAACATTAATTACAACTTATTAGGCATGAAAAGCCTTTATTACATAAAGAAGAAATTGAAATGATGTTCTTTACTAGAGAAGGTACATAAACACAATCTTCTAAGTCTAAAACTAAACTGTACGTGCCAAAATTGGGCCAGGGGCAATACGTCTTTTCTTTGAACCCAAATACCAATGAAACCCATAGACTGAGGCCCAGCTTAGAGAGTTTAACACTATTCTGGAAAGCCCAAAGCAGAATCCAAAACCTTATACTATTTGCATATAAGGCTACACACACAAAGCCAAACCAAGAAACAGAATATAAACATACCTTAAATCATTACCAACTATTTCCCTCTTTTACTAAACATAACATATATCCTCCACATGCTGAGATTTTTGATCACTAAATAATTATATCTTGATCATGTTGTGGGACTTACCTCCATGTGCCAACTAAAAAGGCAGTATTTCTTGACCAATAAATGGAAGCATGATTCAAGCTAAAGAGGTCATTCAACTTAGAGTTCTTTAATTCAGGCTTCATTTCTTACAAGCCCCTACTCTCTAACACTAGCTCTCTCAGAGTTCTCCATCCCCCTTATACATTTACCACCGCCCTCACGGAAACCCAAAGAATTCAAGGTAGCATCAGACCTTACTTTCATATTTTTACTGATCATTTCATACTACTGACTTGAGCGTCAGAGTGCCCCCGGCACCTACCACATCGGTAGGTAGTCTACTCCCGCTCACTCTACCTTTGTTTTGCAGGATCGCCGGTGCCCTCAACCTATAAATTCTCGATTATAGACCTCGGTCTAAATCCAGCATCCATAATTTGGCGCCCACCGTGGGGCCCTAGCGATTCATAGCAGGCGAATATCTCTCATCCTATAACTATCAAAGGCACAATCATTCATGGCTTCTAGCAATGAAAAAACACCGGATAAAGTAGCATCAGAGCTATCCATGCTCCAGGATAGATTGCAAGCTTTGGAAGAGGAAAACCAAACCATAAGAAACTCCAACATAAACCTTCAAAAATAGTTTCAGTTAATTTCATCCACATCTCAGCATCATAATACCCCAGATCAACCCAACAACCATGCCACTCCATCTAATCTATTGGGAGCATTCAATGAAGTGGTAGATGACAATCCATCAAATGGTGGCGGCCAGAGGAACCTACCAATTTCCCCAATCGACCAGACACAACAGGTTGCGTCCACCATGAGGAGGGAAATGATGGAGTTTAAGGAGGCAGTTATGTCCAGCCTACCAGGAGTGAAACTGCCAATAAGAAAAAGTAGAGTAGGAACTGTTTCTGACACTCCATTCTTGGATACCATCACATGTGTCGAGCTACCAAGGAAATACAGTCCACCAGATATGAAGTTGTATGATGGATCCACTGATCCAGACGACCATGTTATTCACTACAAATACAAAATGATGTCAACCGGCCTGGCCCCTCACCAATGTGAGGCTGGGATGTGCAGAGGATTTGGGGAAACTTTAGCAGGTCCAGCCCTTACCTGGTTCGTCAATCTTCCATACAGATCCATTGAATCGTATCTACAGCTAGTAGACAAATTCGTTGAACATTTCGCGAGCTCTTGCAAGCTTGAGAAAACTACTGACGACCTCAACGCTATCCAACAACGAAGGGGGGAATCCTTGCGAAGCTACGTGGCTCGCTTCAACAAAGAAAGGATGATTATACCAGATATTCATCAGCCAACAGCTGTGGAAGCTTTCAGAAACAGATTACTCTCTAAAAGTGGACTCTACAAAAAATTAACCAAATTCTGATGCTACACAATGGACCAAGCCATGGCACGAGCCCAAATTGAAATCAGGTGGGAAGAAGATAAGAGGAATAAAAGGAAAGACAGTTCCTCCCATTTTCAGAATGAAAGAATTCACCATGCTTCCAAATGACATAAAGAGTTCGCAAATGTGATACCTAGTCATCTTTCAGATAAGAGGAATCATCAAAGAAAAGAACATCAACCCCACCGTAGAGATTTTGATCGACGACCTCTACCATACAGAGCCCAGGAGGGACCTCCAGTAGACAAACCGAGACTACCAGATTACAATTTTTCTATTTCCCTATGAGAATTGGTTTCGATCCTTAAGAAGATGGGGAGTGAGGTGAGATGGCCCCCACGTAACAGAGAAAATTCCAAGAAGAAAGACACCAGTAAATGGTGCGAATTCCATCGGGACTACGGCCATACTACAATGTCCTTGGAGAGAAAGGAAAAACTACTTTAGCCCGAAGAAAAGAAAGAGACGACCACGAGGACGCTCCAATTCCACCTCCAGCAATTGACAATACGGTGAATTTCATTTCAGGGGGATCAGAAGTCAGTGGAGTTTCCTACTCAACAGCTAAACGACATACCAGTGCAGTTATGATGAACATTCATCACTCTACAATGTCCTTGGAGAGGATATTTACTGACCTGAAGATGGAGTTTCCAGACGACAGCGACTTTGGTGAAATGAATCCACATCATGATGCTTGGGTGATTTCCTTGCAGGTGGCGAATTTTATGATTAAACGAGTGCTGGTGGACACAGGCTCTTCAGCCAACATCATCTTCGCAGCAGCCTTAGCAGACATGGGAACCGAGCTGCATAAAATAAACAGGCGAACAATGGTGTTAATTGGGTTCAGTGGAGAACATAAATTCACCATGGGAGAAATAATCCTTCCAGTCTACGCCGGAGGAATCAACAAGATGACTGCTTTCTTAGTCTTAGATTGTCCATCAGCCTACAATCTTATCATTGGTAGACCATGGATTCATGAAATGAGAGCAGTATCATCCACTTATCACCAAGTTCTGAAATTCCCTACAAAATGGGGAATTCAGGAAATAATGGGAGACAGGGCTACTTCAAGAGGTTGCTACCAGACGACACTGAAAGCTAAAATTCATTCCACATAGCAATTACAGAACGGACCTCATTCTTTGGAGCCGACACTTCCGAGTATTGAAGAACTTGATGAGGTCCAAATTCATTCTGAACTTGCAGATCAAAAGACGCAAGTAGGGGCAAACTTAGACCCCAAGCTACGAGCAGACTTGATTGATTTTTTACAAAAATGACACAACCAATTCACTTGGTCGCACAAAGACATGACTGGGATCGACCCTGGATTGATTACCCATCAGCTCCATGTGGATCCAGACTACCCTCCTATCAGACAAAAGATGAGAAAATTCACCCCAGAGAGGAATCAAATTATTGATGAAGAAGTTCAAAATTTACTTCAGAATGGTGCCATCAATAAAGTCCAATTCCCAAAATGGCTAGCCAATGTGGTAGTGGTGCGAAAGAATAATGGAAAATGGCGAGTCTGTATTGATTTTACAGACCTAAACAAAACATGCCCGAAGGACTCGTTCCCACTACCTCACATCAATTCATTGGTTGATGCTACAGCCGGACATGAATTGTTGAGTTTCATGGATGCATATTCAGGCTATAATCAAATCCTCATGCATCCAGAGGATCAAGAGAAGACTGCTTTTGTCACCAATAGAGGAATTTTTTATTACAAGGTAATGCCCTTCGGCCTCAAAAACGCTGGAGCCACCTACTAACGAATGGTCAACAAAATGTTCTCTCAATAAATTGGGAAAACAATGGAAGTCTACATAGATGACATGCTGGTGAAGTCTTCAAAATCAGAACAACATCTAGAGCACTTAGGAGAAGCATTCAACATAATGAACAAGTATGGGATGAAGCTGAAGCCAACTAAATGTGCATTTGGAGTCGCTTCAGGGAAATTCTTGGGATATGTTGTCACACGACGAGGTATAGAAGCAAATCCAGACCAAATCAAATCCATACTTGAAATTCCCTCTCATACCATCCTGAAAGATGTCATGCGACTTGCCGGGAGAATTACAGCTTTAAACAGATTCATCGCCAAATCAACAGACAAGAGTTTTTTGTTATTCTCAGCAATTAAAAAAGCAAAAATTTTTGAATGGACTCCAGCCTGCGAAGAAGCTCTAAAAGATCTCAAGCGATATTTGACAACTCCCCATTTGTTGTCAAAACCACTCGACAGTGAAAGGCTTTTCCTATACTTGGGAGTCTCGGAACAAGCTGTAAGTGCTGTCTTGATCAGAGAAGAGAATGGGATACAACTTCCAGTCTACTATGTAAGCAAGGCATTACTTGATGCGGAGTCCCGCTATTCACAAATGGAAAAGCTGGTGTTGGCGTTAGTAATGGCAGCAAGGAAGCTACGACCATACTTTCAAGGGCATCCAATCACAGTTTATTCAACATACCCTCTGAGGAGAATACTGCATAAACCAGAATTATCTGGAAGATTAACAAAATGGGCAGTGGAGCTGGGAGAACACGACATCACTTATCTACCCATAACGACAATCAATTCTCAGGCCTTAGCTGATTTTGTTGCTGATTTCAGTCCCAGCCTAAATATTACAACAGATATAGAGGTAAATTCAATCCTGGCGACATCATCTTGGAAGCTTTCAGTAGACGGTTCCAGTAATAAGAGAGGATGCGGTCTAGGGGTTGTAATCACTTCTCCCGACGGTGATATACTACGACAAACAATCAAATGTGGTTTCAGGGTTACAAACAATGAAGCAGAGTATGAGGCATTAATAGCAGGTCTCAGCTTAGCCAGTGAACTTGGAGCAAAGAAGATAGAAGTAAAATCAGATTCTCAATTGATTGTCATCCAATTCCAAGGTTCATATCAAGCAAGAGACCCTCAAATGGCATCCTACTTGCAGAAGGTGAAAGAAATCCAGTCGACATTTCAAGAACTAACGATAACTCAAGTCCCAAGAAGTGAGAATTCTCAAGCGGATGCGTTGGCTACTCTGGGATCAACAATGCACGGGGACAAACCTCAGTCTATTCCAGTAGTATACTTGAACTGGCCAGCAATTTGGAAGGAGGACAATGAGGTAAACTCCATCATTCCAAACGACTCATGGATGACACCCTTTGTGAGATATCTGCAAGAGGGCCTACTTCTAGAAGATAAAACTGAAGAAAAGGAGAATTCAGAGGCAGGCTGCAAAATTCACCTTATTCGACGGACAGTTGCTGAAAAGGTCGTTCACAGGACCATACTTAAAGTGTCTTACTCGTGAACAAGCCCAGTATGTGTTGTCAGAGCTACATGAAGGGGAATGTGGAAATCATTCTGGAGGAAGAAGTCTTGCACTTCGAGCCCATTCGACATGGTACTATTGGCCTACCATGAGGACTGACTCGGCATACTACACAAAGAAAGGTGAGAAATGCCATAGGTTCTCCCTAATTTCACACATTCCTCCTGAGAAGCTAAATCCCATCCTATCCCCATGGCCATTCATGAAATGGGGAATGGATATTATCGGGAAACTCCCAACCGCTCTTGGACAACGAGTCTACATGCTGGCGCTAACAGATTACTTTTCAAAGTGGATTGAGGCAGACTCTTTTGCCAAGATACGAGATAAAAAAGTTCAATCATTTGTCTGGAAGAACATCATATGTCGATTCGGCATTCCCAAAGAGATTGTGACTGATATGGCTCACAATTTATCAGCCATCATTTCCAAGACTTCTGCAAAAATTGGGGATTCAAATTAATTTTTTCAACCCCTCGCTTCCCACAAGCTAATGGGAAACCCGAGTCTTCCAACAAGACCATTTTAAACAATTTAAAGAAAATGTTGGAAAGAGCAAAAGGAACATGGGCAGATGAACTTCCTGGAGTCTTGTGGTCCTACAGGATGACTATCCGTTCCTCAACAGGAGAAACTCCTTTCTCTCTGGCATTCGGAACAGAAGCAGTGATACCAACTGAAATGAACATTCCATCTCCTCTCATCCAATGGCTTAGTGATGATGCGAATCAACAACTTATGAATTTAAACTTGGAGACAATTGATGAATTGAGAGATCGTGCATCCATTCGACTACCAGCACATCGACAAAGAATGACCAGATACTTCAACAAAAATTTCAGAAGTAGAACATTCAAGAAAGGCGATTGGGTACTACGAAGAGTTTTCCAGAATACCAAAGAAATCAGAGATGGTAAATTAGGGCCAAATTGGGAAGGTCCATACGTCATCATAAAAGTTGTTGGACATGGAGCCTACAGATTACAAACGACAGAGGGGAGACAAATTCACAACAGTTGGAATGTGATTCACCTTAAACGATTCTACCGGTAATGTATGCGTGCTTTTGTTTAAATTTGTAGATTACTACTTTGTGTATTATGATTCGACAAAATAACGAAACTCGTGTGAAGTTTATCCAAAATATCATTAAACTATTTCATTGTTCAATAAAAAACGATTACATAAAGTTAAAATTACAAGTATTTCAAATTTCTGGAGCTTCTTCCTCTGGAATACATTCAGCAGCAACGTTAACATCAGATGCAGGAATCTCTTGAACTTGTCCAGCCGGCTCAACCTCCATTTGACTCACTTCTTCATTCTTTTTTGTATTTAGAAACATTCCTAAAATTTGAAATCATTCTTATATGAAAATCTTTAAAAAGTCTCTGAGAAAATCTTTATAAAACCTTGATGTTTATGGGGGTTACGGATCGCCGTCCCCCTAAACACCTAACTAGTACCATGGGGTGTTATGTATCACTGTCCTTCATGACACTGATGATGAGATATAAGGGCGTTACGTATCGCTTTTCACCTGGTCTCGAATCTGAATATGAACTGGAGTCTAGGGGTGTTACGTGTCGCTGTCTCCCTCACCTCGAAAATATCTCTACCTATGTGCACATAGGATATTTCTGGTAATGAAGACCTCGTGCACACACTTTAGAATCGCTAAGACTATCTGACCTCATAAGGCCCCATATTATGCTTACATAACGTCATTCTTCTACTATAAGGTCAATTCGGATCCTTAATACTGAAGGGCTCATGATGGTCTCACTTGCTATCTATACCTCCTCAAATGAGAAAACATGCATAACAATCCGAGCCTTCACAGACTTCTATTTACTTGCATGCATGCACATCAATTGCTAAACGAAAATTCATATCACATTACAACATACAAAGCAATCATATTATAAGCAAAGACCACGTGGTCGATTCAATACAAAGACTTCCTTGGACAGTCAGATGCCCTACAATTTCAGTTACTGACTCTGACCAGGCTTTTAACTCTAACCATGCTCTGATACCAATTTTGTAATATCCCGTCTGAGCCAGGACGCTACCGGCAAGAGACAGGAAAACCCATCTCCATAAGCCTCTGATGTTACTAAAATTTCGGCATGGTCTTTGCTAAAAATCATGCAACCTAGATCAAAGTCTTACTCCTTAAGACCTGTAAATGCAACAATAAATTCCAATGATGTTGGGGTTTTATTAGGGCAGCGCAGCGAAAGAAGCGCGATTCAGACGAAATCGTAGTTTAAAATTTTAAACTTACGAATAAATTATTCAATATCCAATATTAATAATTCATTAATATTTCACCTAAATATATTTATTCGATATCAAATAACGACATAAATGATATAGAAACACCGCGAAACTTTTACGAAAACGTTTTTCCGTAAAATAGCATAAAATATATTCCGACCGAACTAACCCACCAATGCACACAGGGGTTTCCCAGGTTAGCCCCAATATCATTTGGACAGTTCGTGGGCTGCCCGAACAGTGACCAACTCACTGTTTGGGCAACCATTACCCGGTAACGCCGTTTTTCACCATTTTCACGTATTTTCACTCTGAAATAATTTACAGTTATTATTTTTCTTGGGAAATTAAAATAAAATAATTTATTCTAATTGCACAATACTCAAAAATAGATTTTTATCCCAAAAATCAGATTTTTCTATTAATTATCATGAGACCCCAATAGTTTGTATTTTGATCATTTTAATCCTAATTTATCAAATACAAATTTAAGTGATTTTAAATCACTATCAAAATAATTTTTACATATCATATACATCAAAATAAAACTCACAACAAAAATCCAAAATCACAGAGAGGTCCCAACATTTTCCAGATTTTGTATTTTGGTCCAAATTTATTCAAAACAATATTAGATGATATCCAATCAACACCAAATTTAATATACATCATACATACATCATTATACAACACATATATGAAAAGCCTCAATTTTGGTTTAGGTTAAGAACCCTAATTCTCAAATTAGTCCAATTAATAAAATTAACCAAATTCAACACTTTAATTTAATCTCTAAAATACCAAACAAGTCTCACCACTTTGAAACAACTCAAGAATAATTCTAGGTCATCAATGAGTGGCCTAACAATTCTAGAATGGCAATAATATCATCAAATGATCAAAAGTGTGCTTATACACAATTTATAAGCATACTTTGTTAAACACACATGCATACATCTTTCATTCATGCTTCCAACCATCATAACACAAACACAAGAGAGTAGAAAAACTTGAGAACAAGATATGTTATAGACAAGAATAAAAGAAATAATTTTTCTTCTAATATGAAGTTGAAAAATACTTACTACAATTCAAGTTTTTCCTTGGTTTACTTCTTGGCTTCAAACTTTTTCTCTCAACTCTCTTTGTTTATATTTTTGGATGCTTGAACTTGTGAAGCAAAATGAAAAACAAAACCTATAAATACTACTAGGTCATGGCCAAAATAGGGTAAAGAAAAAGATAAAAGATATTTTGTTATTTTAACAAATTAAAGAAGCAAAAATCAATTTGATAACTTTTATCATAAATGTAAAAGTCAAACTTATACACTTTAATCATTTCCTTTAATAAATATCAACTTAGATGTTTTATATTTTTAATTAATTTAATTATTTAATAATTAAATAATTAATTAAATATAGATATCCAAATATATGTATTATATTTACTTTAAATAATCCAAGTACATATATTAATAATATATGTCAAGTATCATAATTTGAAAATTAATTATTATGTATTTAATAATATCAAGTATTAAATACAAATACACATTAATTAGAAAATGACCAAAAGGCCCATATGCATGTATCTTTCGTTTAACCATTAACGATTTATAAATAATCAGTATTATTCATAAAAATTGCCTTAGTGTTTTACGAGTATATTTCATTAGTGAGACTCTCTAAGTTCAGGCATATCCGTCATAAAATTTAATTTTGTATCCATAATTTACCCACCCGTAAATTATGGCGACCACGGATAAACTCCCTAAACTATACAGGTCGAGGTCATCGCATACGTATAATCCCTCTGTCACAGGTATTCAGATTATTCCAGAGATATAGATATCAATGTTAAATCTCTATAGGTATAACCACATCGACGTATCTATTAGCAATCTCATAATAACACTTAGAACTCACTTCTACAGTGTACCACAGATCCATGGATTTAACATATTGCTAATAACATAATGAATACCTATGCTCTGTACACAGAACTGACATATGCTATCTTGATATACAAAGGATATCCTGAGGATCAGTCCACACCTAAATAGATCGGTGATGTGATTTCTTTCAAAGTGTGGAAGATACCTCATATATCCACAATGGTATCTCAAGTCAAAGAATCATTATGCTACTTAGCCCGAGAAGATTCTTAATGACGTTGGTGTACCATCTATTAAGAATCTTCGATGAGTCATTCAGTGTTTATCCGATATAAACACCTACATGTTTATACGAGTCTCCCGAGACTCATGCTTCATTGGGATAAACCATCAGACCAAGTTCGATATACGACATGTACTGGTCTCAATGGATTTGACTAACCGATCCGTGTTAGTAAATTTTGACC
Source organism: Zanthoxylum bungeanum (assembly GCA_019454045.1). Classification (NCBI taxonomy): domain Eukaryota; kingdom Viridiplantae; phylum Streptophyta; class Magnoliopsida; order Sapindales; family Rutaceae; genus Zanthoxylum; species Zanthoxylum bungeanum. Next base: position 44,752 of record SKCR01029591.1, on the reverse strand, counting down.
ATGAACTTATTTGAGAATATACACTTCCCAATGTCAATTAGAAACTACGTTGTAACTGCGCACTACATTGTAAATCTTGGAGTCTTTGTCTAATATATATAAATATTACTAAACCAGATTTAGTTTCAATCTAATCGAAATTAGATCGAATACGTATATAAAAGACAAGAGGTGCTACCATTAAATAAGTAATATTATGGAAAAGGGTATTGCTCATATTCATGAATCAGACATAAATACGATCCGGATTGGCACTCCGAGCACCAACCCTAATAATTTCTCCCACTTACTCTAGTGTTAATTCACGGTATCATATACACATCTTAATGTGTATCACATACGCACGGCCCTCAAGAACTCACCCAATATTCAAGAGGTAGGCAACAACGAGTAGGTCCGCTATAACATATTGAGTTTGTCTAACAAACATAACTATTTCCCTTAGCCAGCATCATTCATATTCTGTAGAAACTGAGTTTTACATCAATATGACTCAAATGCCACATCAATATTGTGTTTCAGCTACTAAGTTATCCAAGTATTTACGGATCAAATCCAAAATACTATGCAGACAACCGCAAACACAACACTAATATCAAACTTCTAATTTATAAGTCACTATTGTGGGAACACAAAAATCTGGGCGACGCATGCTGTTCCAGGCTCGCGGCCCGGTTGGGAGTACGGAGTAGCCCGCGGGGACTAAACCGGAGAATAATGGAGTCGCCACCAAGTGTGAACCGGGACAAAGATTTAAGGCCGCACTCACCCCTCGCAAGGGAAGACCTCAAACCGTTGGGTTCGGAACGGTCCCTTACTTATTCCACTTGTAATGAAACGATTTGTGCAATAATCTAACTAAGCCTAAGCAACATATTTCCATGGATAATTTAATCCTAAGTTCGCATGCATAAGTACAAAGCTCATATCTAAGTTTGCATATAATGCATTTTTCATGTTTGCATACAACCTATTTGCATATAATCTATGTCCGAATTTGCATGCATAAAGGTAAATTAACATACGGCAAGCATACAACTTAATAAGCACATTGTACTCATACATGTGGGGAATACAAATAAATGGCAATTGCACAATCATGCGTAATGAAAAGAGGCAATCAGATTTGTAATAAAAGGGATAACTGATAGGGGCAAATTACGCATAAGGTAAGATAAAAATGACTCAGTTCAGTGTGTGCGCGTTCGTGTAGCGTTCGTAAATGCATTCAAACGGTAAACATAAAGTTCACGTTCGTGAAGCGTTTGAGAACGCGTTCGAACGGAACCAGACCTGATACATAATAAAACAAAGAAAATACTTGCGCATTCTTGTAGCGTTTGTAAAACGCGTTCGAACGGTAAACAGAAGGTTCACGTTCGTGTAGCGTTCGAGAACGTGTTTGAACGGGACCAGACCTGATACATAATAAAACAAAGAAAATACATGCGCGTTCGTGTAGCGTTTATAAAATGTGTTCGAACGGTAAACAGAAGGTTCACGTTCGTGTAGCATTCGAGAACGCGTTTGAACGGGACCAGACCTGATGCATGATAAAACGAAGAAAATGCGTGCACGTTCGAGTAGCGTCTAAAAACGAGTTCGAACGTTAAACAGAAGGTACACATTCGTGTAGCGTTCGAGAACGCATTCGAACGGAACCAGACCTGATGCATGCAACACATACATGGACAAACAAATCCACAATATAGGACCTCACGTGTCCGATTGAACTCATTCTCATCCAATCATGTGTACCTCGTCCGGCGCGGCAAAACATCTTGGTAAAAGATTTTAACCTCTCAAAATAGAGGACCTTTAATCGAACTTACTAAGCCCATGCGCAAATAATACAATGCATACAAGAAATAAAAGAAATAACAATATCGGACTTCGTATACCCGATTGAACACATCTCACATTCAACCAAATATACATCGTCCGGCGCGGCGAAGCACCGTGGAAAAGGATTTTAACCTCTCAAAATATAGGACCTTTAATCGCACTTACTAAGCCCATGCGCAAACAACACAATACATATATAAAAAGTAAAGACAACGATATCGGACTTCATGTATCCGATTGAACATATCTCACATCCAATCGAATATACATTATCCGGCGCGGCGAAGGATCGTGGTAAAGTTTTTAAATCTCTCAAAATAGAGGACCTTTAATCGCACTTACTAAGCTCATGCTCAAACAACACAATACATATATAAAAATTAAAGACAATAATATCTGACTTCGTATATCCGATTGAACATATCTCACATCCAATCGAATATACATTATCCGGCGCGGCAAAGCATCGTGGTAAAGGATTATAACCTCTCAAAATAGAGGACCTTTAATCGCACTTACTAAGCCCATGAGCTTTATCTCATCATTACGTAAAAAAATAACATGCGGAAATCAAGTAACGAATAATAAACAAATCAAAACAATATAAAATGAAATATGCGCCGTTTACTCAAGTGGTACATGGAGTTGTATCCCGAGTACAGATCATACTACCATCCATTCAGAATCGGCTATGAAATTTATGTCCGAGTTTCCATCCTATACACCACGAGAGGCGACATATTTTCCATTTTATTCAAAGGCCATAACATACATCATTTTACAATTAATGCATTTTCTATCTATTCAAGGGCCACAACATGCTTCACTCCACAATAATCATGCAAACGAAACTCAATAAATAATAAAAATACAACTGAAAAGTGGATGTGAAAGAATACCCTTAGGTCTAACCTTTTTCGTCGACTCTCGGACTCGCGTTTCACGGTGATCGGAAGGGTGAAAGCTCCGCATTTTTTCTGGTTCACTGGTTTGCATTTTTTCTCACTGTTTCGCTGCTCAAGCTACTGTTTTTGCTCTGTTTCGCTGTTGTTTTGCTGCTGTACTTCTGTTGTATCTTGGTCACTGTTTTTGGTGTTTTAGGCTACTGTTTTGGGTGTTTTTAAAGGCTTTAAGTGCAGTTTTTTAGTCACTGGTTTAGGTGATTTAGGGGCTATTTTTTTAAGGTATTTTTGGTGATATGGGGCTGCTGTATAGGGGCTGTTTTTCGGTGATGTGTGCTGCTGTATAGGGGCTGTTTTGGTGGTGTTTCAGGTTGTAATGTTTTCGGCAATGGAGGGGTTTATGGGGCTATGATTTTCGGCTAAGGGTGTAGGAGGAGAAGAGAAATATTTGCTTGCTGTATGCGTGAATCAAGAGGCTTTTTTTTCTTGCTGTATGCTTGTGTGTGAGAGGATCCAAGGGTTGGGAGAGGTTGGTTTTTTATAGGCAAATGGGGGTAGGGCTACTCATTCCTTGACAAGGAAAGAGATTTGGCATTTAAGGGGGATTTGATTTAGTTTTAAACAAGGAAATCCTAAGATTTAGGGGGGACAAAATTAGTTCAAATTAGGAAGTTAGTATATTTAATTTGTATTATTTAGGCATGATATTTGTTAAGTTAGGGATACAATATTATTAATTAGGAATAAAAATATTCTTGATTGAGAATATAATGGGTTGATTGATTTTAATTAATGTTTTATTTAATTTGGTATATGATTTAATTAATTTGGTTGTTTTTTAAGGGCCTTGGGCGTGTGGGACAAGGTGGTGGGCGTGTGGGCTAGCAAAAAAACCAGAAATGCCAACGCCATTCGAATGCCGATTCGAACGCTACACGAACGTCCGCAATATGCTTGACGTTCGAACATGGTCACGAACGCAGCACGAACGAAAAAACAGTGAACTTGTGAAATGAATCTGATGACATACTTATTCTGAATTTCCCCTTCCGATGTTCGTTTCCTGCGACTTCCGCGACTTAAAAGGTAGTGCCTCCAAATGAGACTCATCATAGGGACTTATATTTAAAAATGCAGTGCCTACAGTCGCCCTCAATTTGATAGGACTTGTGTAATGTGTAACAGTGACAATCCTATCAAAGTTATGCAATGCGTTTTCACTTACCTGGCTCGCCAGCTTCCACCTGACTTGCCTGCTATCTCGAATTGAGTTGATGATGCAATGGACCTCGATCCTGGGATGCATCCCAATAGCTACAACCGACAACGGGGGCCTCGACCCTAGGACGCATCCCAATAACGCTGACAAAAGGTGGTCATCGACCCTAGGACGCATCCTGAAATTGATGATGCAATGGACCTCAATCTTGGGACGCATCCCAATAGCTGCAACCGACAACGGGGGCCTCGACTCTCAGACGCATCACAATACCGCTGACAGAATATGGGCCTCGACCTTGGGACGCATCCCGAAACTGATGATGGAGTGGACCTCGATCCTGGGACGCATCCTAATAGCTGTAATCGACAACGGGGGCCTCGACCCTGGGACGCATCCCAATACCGCTGACAAAAGGTGGGCCTCGATCCTGGGACACATCCCGAAACTGATGATGTAGTGGACCTCGATCCTGGGACGCATCCCAATAGCTGTAATCAACAACGGGGGCCTCGACCCTGGGACGCATCCCAATACCGCTGACAAAAGGTGGGCCTCGACCCTGGGACACATCCCGAAACTGATGATGTAGTGGACCTCGATCCTGGGACGCATCCCAATAGCTGCAACCGACAACGGGGGCCTCGACTCTGGGACGCATCCCAATAACGCTGACAAAAGGTGGGCCTCGACCCTGGGACGCATCCCGAAACTGATGATGTAGTGGACCTCGATCCTAGGACGCATCCCAATAGCTACAACCGACAACGGGGGCCTCGACCCTGGGACGCATCCCAATACCGTTGACAAAAGGTGGGCCTCGACCCTGGGACGCATCCCGAAACTGATGATGCATTGGACCTTGATCCTGAGGCGCATCCCAATAACTGCTACTGATATATGTGTTGATGTGGGCCTCAACCTCGGGACGCATCCCTAAGACTGCTGCTAGCATTGATGTGGGCCTCGCCCCCTGAGACGCATTCCCAAAACTGCTGCTGGTATGTTGATGCTTCTGATCGGCTTGTCTTTGCCACCTCCTCTTTTCTTTTTCAAAAACCTGTAATTTCAAAACAAACACAAAACGAATTCCAAAATGTATTACTTATATGCATGCATGCATGAGTTTCCTTATCCCGTCGGGTTAGGTCTTCTGTCAATCTTCCTGATGACTGCTCAGTCTTCTCTCCCTTAGGCAAAGTAATGCTTCAATCTGTCTACGTTGATCGGCTCGGTGAACTCATTTCCTTCCAAGTCTGACAGTCTCACTGCTCCATTTCCCATCACTTTCTGCACTATGTAAGGTCCTTCCCAGTTAGGTCTGAACTTTCCTCTCGGATCAGTCGTCGACGGCTTCGACTGCTTAAGTACCAAATCACCCTTTCTGATCTTGGTGGGACATACTTTCTTGTTGAATGCTCGGGCTAGTCTCTTCTGGTACAACTGCATGTGATACAAAGCCTTTGTTCTCTTCTCATCCAGCAGTGCTAGCTGATCAAACCTCTGTGCGGCCCATTCTCGTTCTGGTAACTTTGCCTCTGCTAATACCCTAATAGACTGTATTTCTACTTCCACTGTCAATACTGCTTCCATTCCGTAGACTAGAGAGTAAGGTGTGGCCCATGTTGCTGTTCTCACTGATGTTCTGTACCCCCACAATGCATACGGTAGTTTGTCGGCCCAATCTCTGCAGTTTTCTGTCATCTTGGCTAAAATTGTCTTTATTGTCTTGTTGGCTGCCTCAATTGCCCCATTTGCCTGCGGCCTATACGGTGATGACTTGTGATGGCCTATCCCATATTTATGTAGCATTGCCTTTGTCTCTCCTTGAAACCGAACTCTATTGTCCGTCACTACATGGTGCGGCATACCGTACCGATAAATGAGATTCCAAGCTATAAACTTTGCCATCTGCTTTGCTGTAACATTGCGGAATGATTCGGCTTCCACCCATTTCGAGATGTAGTCTACTGCCACTACTATAAAGCGATGCCCATTCGATGCATTTGGTCGAATCTCTCCAATCATATCAATTCCCCATGCTGAGAAAGGAAATGGCTCTGACAACCAGTGCAACTCTGTGTGCCGCAAATGATTCAAATTACCGTGTGCCTGACAATTATGAAAATGCTTTACCATCTTCGCACAGTCTGTCTCCATGGTCGACCAGTAAAAACCTTGTCTCCCTATCTTACTGGACAGATTCAACCCGTTCATGTGCGGACCACATACCCCAGCGTGTATCTCTTCCATCACCTACTGAGTTTCTTCTTTTCTCAAACACTTCAACTGAATACCGTTTGCTTGCCTCTTGTACAGTTCCCCTTTCAAAATCACATACTGGGAAGCTAACTTCTGAATGGCTATTCTGTCTTTTCTGCCTGCTCCCTCTGGGAGTTCCCCATGTTCCAGATACCTCTGAATGTCATGATACCAAGGTTAAATGCATTTGTTTTGGTGGAGCTGATATCAAATATACTCAAGTCATGCAAGTTTGAGGAAATAGACTCAGGCAAATAAGCGAAATGATTGTCTTTATTGCTAACAAATGTGGGGGTACACTCAATTAAGTCAGGAAGATAAATGCCCTCATCTTCTACAGACACTTCTTCCTCTGCAACTGGGTTCTTCTCAGGCTCTTTATCCTATTCAAGAGTCAGGCTCTCCAACTTCATCAGTTCTTCCTCCCAATTCTCTTCTTCCTTCTTCACAATTTCTTCCATCATTGGATTCTTACCCAGCATATCCTGGAAAATCTCAAATCCAGGTACCACAATCCCATTAACTTCCACCGGTTCAGGCTCCCCTTGATACCCCGAAGCCTTCATAAAACATTCCATCAGTTTCAGACCTTTCTTCTTAACCTTCGGCTTTTCTTCATCAGATGTGTATCCCAAACCCTTCCGAGTAGTCTGTCCTCTGAAATCGGGCAATTTTGAACCTTCACCCGGCTCAAACTTCATTTTTTTCATTATTCTAGCCACCCTAGGATCCACCCATTCCTCAAAAGTTGCTGACACATGAAACCTCATGAAAGGATGTATCTCCAAGGCAGCCACAACATTATCTATCTCAGCTCGGATGGCAACAATCTCTCCCTCATACGGGAACTTAATCATCTGATGCAATGTGGAAGGCATGCCCCCAAGTTTGTGAAACCAAGGCCTTCCCAACAATAAAGCGAAAGTAGCCGGAATGTCCAACACCGTGAACTCAACTTCGTCTTCAATTGGGCCCACTTTGACCACTGCCAAAAAATCATACCCAGCTTTGCCAAAATCTTCAACGGGCACACATTGATGGATGAGCCGCCATCCACCATCACACATGACGTTCTCTTGCCTTTCACCTCGGCCCTGATGAACAAAGGTCTATTATGGTTTCTCCCTTCAGCTGGGAGTTCTTCCTGAGAAAAAGTGATTGCCTGTAAAATTTCCTTCTGTACTGATCCCACAAACATTGCCGGATTAGCATCCTCCGGTACTACTATTTTGCTCAAGGCTTCAACCATAGCCTGCCTGTGCTCCTGTGATGAACACAACAATTCCAAGATGATGACCTGTGCCCGGGTTTTTTTCAACTGGCACAACACTGTATCTCCCTCAGAATTATCCCCATTTTCTACCACTTCCCTTCATTCAGTCAACACTTCTTTACCCTTTTCAGTCATATCATTGTAGAAACGCCCGCTGCGTGTCATACCCCTAACTTCTTCTTCATCACTACTAAGAAGTCTGCCCAGAAACTCTTCCTATGTTCGGTTTCATCTTCGCTGTTACCATCCCAAATCCCAAGGCAAATGGCTTGGAGGTCAAAGGATTTGAGAACAAGGTTCTCGGGTAGGCCAGAGTTTATCATATAGGTTGGTGGCAGGACAGAGTGGTAATTTGGTAAAGGGTTCTGGTGTGTGTTGGGGTGTTCTGTTTCAGGGTCGGGTATCTTTTTTGAGTCTATAAGGTCCTGGATTTCATGGCGGAGTCGGGCACAATTGTCAGTATCGTGGCCTTTTTGTTGGTGGAATTGGAAATATTGGTTTAGGTTGAGATGTGGCGGTGGAGGGTTTGGGAGTGGTTTGGTTTCTAGGGGTTTCAGAAGTCCTTGTCTCTTCAATTTCTCCAATACTTTGGACAAGGGTCTACCCAAGTTGGAGAATCTCCGGTTTCAGATAGCGGCAATCTCAGTATAAATGGGCTTTGTTCCCGATGTGCCCCCAATGGGCTTCCTGTTTATACCATAGAATTTTCTATTCTCCGCCTCTTCTTCCTCAATATCCATGACAGTTTCCCGCAACTGTCGAAAATCAGTAATCATGGAGGTCATCCTCATTAGCTTCCCATAGATGGAGGGCTTGGTGCCCTTGATGATCATTTTTATCTGGTCATTCTCTGAGGGCCTGGTCTGCATCTTTAAGAGATGGCTTCTCCAGCAGTCCACATACTCATTGAAACTCTCTTCTGGTTTCTGCCTGATGTTCTCCAAATCTCAGAGTGACAGATCTATCTCCAAGTCCGTGACATACAGTTTCAGGAATGCATCAACCAATTCCCTCCAATCTTCCCTTACTTTCTTCTCAAGGCTGTGATACCATACCACCGGTGCATCCTCGAGTGACATTCCAAACATCTTCTGTACCTGTCGCTTTGTCAAACCCATGGAACTCATAACTGATACATACTGACGGAGATGAACCCTTGGATCCCCATTCCCGTTGAACTTAGCCATATCCGGCATCTTGAACTGAGCAGGCAACTGTTCTTCGAAGGTCATTGCCTCATAATCTAACAACTCTTCATGTTTACCCTTCATTTTGCGAGTAATTATTTCAACCTGATCCCGAAGCTTCTGAAATTCTGCATGAGACCTAATCACTCTGCCTGTTGCATACTCTGCCATGTCATCATCAAAAGCGGGGATATCATCCCCCAACCCATTCGGAGGCTCCTCGCGCCTCACATTCTCAGAACCCCCCCAGCACGGGGTATAGCCATACCAGCCACAACAGTAGTCAATGCTTGCAACTGTTCAATAATTTTGGCGAGACCATTTTCCAACTGATCTATCCGGGATACCTCGTTATCAGATGTACTCATATCTGTTACCGGTCTTTTATTGAGTCTTCCCTCTTCCCTAACCTAACGGGACTCTATGATATCTTTTTAACATAGAGGGTGTTAACAAGATATGTATGCATGAGATGAATGAGATGCATGCGATACAAGGAATATATCAACTCATTAAAATTTTCACACAAATCGGCCCATCATCATTATAGAAGCTTTTGGGCTAACTGTCATGGGAGTGAACTCGCCCCAGTTTAAATGGCCCAACAAGTTCACATCTCATGGCAAGAAGTCCAACCGTATCCAAATGATAATGTTCCTAAACACAAACATATAATGGCCCATTGGCCTTTTAGGAGCTTTTGGCCCAATCGTCATAAGATACGTTATTGTCCCAGTTTAAATGGCCTAACAAGCCCATACCTCATGACAAAAGGTCCGAATAGATCCAAACGATAATTTTCCTAAACACAAGCATACATAAATAATTTCTACATAGTGGCCCATCAACATTTTAGAAGCTTTTGGCCCAATTATCATAGGATACGAACTCGTCCCAGTTAAATGGCCCAAAAAGTTCACATTTCTGACAAGAAGCCCAACTGCATCCAAATGAGGATGGTCCACAAGCACAAGGAAATAGTTGCTATAGGCCATATAACCCGGTCTACGCGTGGGTTTGTGGGAGTGTAGACAAAGACTCTCGCTGGTGAAGGATTGCCCAAACTAGGTCTCCCCACTCAAGGGTTCGAGCGACCAAGTGAGGGCACCTTTTTTATACCTTACAGTACGTACCAATGAGTTATGGTGTGTGACTGACTGTCAAATGGATTTCCCGTTGTAGATTCCCCAGAAGGGAGGGTGGAGCGAGGCTCTCTTATGTACCCTAGCCTCTTAGGCTCTTATCGCTTGGTGACAGGAATAAACAATGAGTCCCCCAAATTAGTCCATCACAATAGGCCACAAGTAAGTGATTATCTAGGTGCCTTCACAGCTTTTCCTTATAGAAAGGTAGTGAATGAGGGAAGACACCAAACCATTACCCAGCCTTAAATATGCCTTTGATTAAACCCCTTTTAACCCACAGTAGACACGGTTAATTAAAGCACAAATCATAATATTACAAGACATTATTTCGGGGTCGATTCTCTATCCCCAGTGGAGTCGCCAGACTGTGGGAACACAGAAATCTAGACGATACATGCTGTTCCGGGCTCGCGGCCCAGTTGCGAGTACGGAGTAGCCCGCGGGGGACTAAACCGGAGAATAATGGAGTCGCCACCCGGTGTGAACCGGGACAAAGATTTAAGGCCGCACTCACCCCTCGTAAGGGAAGACCTCAAACCGTTGGGTTTGGAACGGTCATTTACTTATGCCACTTGTAATGAAACGATTTGTACAATAATCTAACCAAGCCTAAGCAACATATTTCCATGGATAATTTAATCCTAAGTTCGCATGCATAAGTACAAAGCTCATATCTAAGTTTGCATATAACATATTTTTCATGTTTGAATACAACCTATTTGCATATAATCTATATCCGAATTTGCATGCATAAAGGTAAATTAACATACGGCAAGCATAAAACTTAATAAGCACATTGTACTCATACTTGTGGGGAATACAAATAAATGGCAATTGCATAATCATGCGTAATGAAAATAGGCAATCAGATTTGTAATACAAAGGGATAACTGATAGGGGCAAATTATGCATAAGGTATGATAAAAAGGACTCAGTTCTGTGTGTGCGCGTTCGTGTAGCATTTGTAAACATGTTCGAACGGTAAACAAAAGGTTCGCATTCGTGTAGCGTTTGAGAAAATGTTCGAATGGAACTAGACCTGATACATAATAAAACAAAGAAAATACATGCGCATTCGTGTAGCGTTTGTAAAACGTGTTCGAACGGTAAATAGAAGGTTCACATTTGTGTAGCGTTCGAGAACGTGTTCGAACAGGACCAGACCTGATGCATAATAAAACAAAGAAAATACCTGCGCGTTCGTGTAGCGTTTGTAAAACGCATTCGAAGGGTAAACAGAAGGTTCTCATTCTTGTAGCGTTCGAGAACGCGTTCGAATGGGACCAGACCTGATGCATGATAAAACAAGAAGAAAATGCGTGTGCATTCGAGTAGCGTCCGAAAATGCGTTCGAACGTTAAACAGAAGGTACATGTTTGTGTAGCGTTCGAAACGCATTCGAATGGAACCAGACCTGATGCATGCAACACATACATGGACAAACAAATCCATAATGTAGGACCTCACGTGTCCGATTGAACTCATTCTCATCAATCATGTGTACCTCGTCCGGTGCGGCAATGCATTGTGGTAAAGGATTTTAACCTCTTAAAATAGAGGACCTTTAATCGCACTTACTAAGCCCATGCGCAAATAATACAATGCATACAAAAAATAAAAGAAACAATAATATCGGACTTCGTATACCCGATTGAACACTTCTCACATTCAACCGAATATACATCGTCCGGCGTGGCGAAGCATCGTGGTAAAGGATTTTAACCTCTCAAAATAGAGGACCTTTAATCGCACTTACTAAGCCCATGCGCAAACAACATAATACATATATAAAAAGTAAAGAGAACGATATCGGACTTCATGTATCCGATTGAACATATCTCACATCCAATCGAATATACATTATCCGGCGTGGCGAAGCATCGTGGTAAAGGATTTTAACCTCTCAAAATAGAGGAATTTTAATCGCACTTACTAAGCCCATGCGCAAAAAACACAATAGAAATATAAAAAGTAAAGACAACGATATCGGACTTCGTGTATCCGATTGAACATATCTCACATCCAATCGAATATACATTATCAGGTGCGGCAAAGCATCGTGGTAAAGGATTTTAACCACTCAAAATAGAGGACCTTTAATCGCACTTACTATGCCCATGCGCTTTATCTCATCATTACGTAAACAAATAACATGCGGAAATCAAGTAACGAATAATAAACAAATGAAAACAACATAAAACGAAATATGCGCCATTTACTAAAGTGGTACGTGGAGTTGTATCCTAAGTACAGATCATACTACCGTCCATTTGGAATCAGCTATGAAATTTATGTCCGGGTTTCCATCCTATATACCACGAGAGGCGACATATTTTCCATTTTATTCAAAGGCCACAACATACATCATTTTACAATTCATGCATTTTCTATCTATTCAAGGGCCACAACATGCTTCACTCCACAATAATCATCCAAACGAAACTCAATAAATAATAAAAATACAACTGAAAAGCGGATGTGAAAGAATCTAACCTTTTTCGTCGACTCTCGGACTCGCGTTTCACGGTGATCGGAAGGGTGAAAGCTCTGCAACTTTTCTGGTTCACTGGTTTGCATTTTTCCTCTCTGTTTCGCTGCTCAAGCTACTGTTTTTGCTCCATTTCGCTATTGTTTTACTGTTGTACTTCTGCTGTATCTTGGTCACTATTTTTGGTGTTTTAGGCTACTGTTTTGGGTATTTTTTAAAGACTTTAAGTGCAGTTTTTTAGTCACTGGTTTAGGTGATTTAGCGGCTATTTTTTTTAAGGTATTTTCGGTGATATGGGGCTGCTGTATAGGGGCTGTTTTTCTGTGATGTGTACTGCTGTATAGGGGCTGTTTTGGTGGTGTTTCAGGTTGTAATGTTTTCGGCAATGGAGGGGTTTATGAGGCTGTGATTTTCGTCTAAGGGTGTAGGAGGAGAAGAGAAATATTTGCTTGTTGTATGCGTGAATCAAGAGGCTTTTTTTTTCTTGATGTATGTGTGTATGTGAGAGGATCCAATGGTTGGGAGAGGTTGTTTTTTTATAGGCAAAGGGGGGTAGGGCTACTCCTTGCTTGACAAGGAAAGATATTTGGCATTTAAGGGGGATTTGATTTAGTGTCAAACAAGGAAATCCTAAGATTGAGGGGGGGGGGGAATTAGTTCAAATTAGGAAGTTAGTATATTTAATTTGTATTGTTTAGGCATGATATTTTTTAAGTTAGGGATACAATATTTTTAATTAGGAATAAAAATATTCTTGATTGGGAATATAATGGGTTGATTGATTTTAATTAATGTTTTATTTAATTTTGTATATGATTAAATTAATTTGGTTGTATTTTAAGGGCCTTGGGCGTGTGGGCCAAGGTGGTGGGCGTGTGGGCTAGCAGAAAAACCAGAAATGCCGACGCCATTCGAACGCGGATTCGAATGCTACACGAACGTCCGCAATCTTCTTGACGTTCGAACGTGGTCACGAACGCAGCATGAACGAAAAAACAGTGAACTTGTGAAATGAATCTGATGACATACTTATTCTGTATTTCCCCTTTCGACGTCCGTTTCCCGCGACTTCCGCGACTTAAAAGGTAGTGCCTCCAAATGAGACTCATCATAGGGACTTATATGCAAAAATGAAGTGCCTACAACTATGCAACTTCTTAAGTCAATACTTCATAAGTTGCAATTAATTCCACTCTCATAGTAGAATCATCTGTGACACTCCCACAACATCTTTTCTGACTCTTTATGACGTACACCGTATAACGTTATAATTAGACTCAAACCTAATATGACCATAATGGTTGCAGACTTTATTCTCCATTAATAAGAAACTTGTTCTTAATATCTCAAAGATAATAAAGAACATGTTTCAAGACCAATCTTATGGTCTACAGGGTATCAAAATAACTCATAACAATTATGATTAAATTGATATATCTAATCGCACTAAATATAGTATTCTTCATGCCATCATCCTATGATGCATAAGATTGACTAGACAATCTAATCAATTTATCTTTCGACAAAGGAATCATCATTTACGAAAGATGAACATAATATACTATAGACACATTAACTGTCAAATAGTTTAACTAACTGTCACACAAATAGTCATATTGTCCTTTATTAGAACATCATATCCATATACGGACTAATGGGAGCATCTCACAAAGCTCTTAGTTTATTCATATATAAAAACGTTTATGGAATATAACATAGACCACACCATGATTTCACAGAGAACATAAGACCAGTTAAACTTATTACTCTCTAAATATCTTCGATTACCTTAATAATGATAATGTCATTATGATATATAACACTAGAAAGAAATTTATATGCTCCCAATAATCCTACTTGTTGGACATTATGACCCATAGCGTCACTATTTGCACAGATCATTGTGTTGTTGTAGCAAATTAACTATGTGACAAAGAAATTGCACTCTCATCATTTGTGATTAGATCACCATAGATATATAAATGAAGAGAGGTCCCTATGATTAGTTCCTGGATTGAGATGATATGAGACAGTATCAGTCCACGAAGGATTAATCATTAAATATCCCTAGCCGTAGTATTATCGAGACTGGACATCGATAATGCGGAATAGGCTAGTATTGCACTTGTGCGCGTTTGTGAGGGCACAACGGCATAGTTCTCATATATATAAGTATTGGATACTTATGCAAGTGCGATAGGAGGTCGTGTTTCACCGATGGTACGGGAAACAGCTTCGCTCTGGATAGACCCCTCGGAATCCCATTGGTATTATGACTATGTGTCTATGGGAGGCCGAAATCAAGGTAGGTGTGTATAGTCTTAACCTGAGACTTACATCGCTAATACTTACGATAATCGATAGACTTTGGTCTTGGTGGTAGGGGACTTTAAACGGGTTCTGAGTACACCACTTCTGGGTTTATCAGAGAGTCGTAGTGTATTGGGTGTGATGTCAAGATGGAAGTGTCACTTCAGTCATTTGGAGATGATGTCACGCAGGATACGGTACTAGTGCTCTTGAGTGTTGCGCAACCAATCGGGATATTGTGACCAGGTCATGTATATCCGATTATAGAGACTATGTTACCAGACATCCGATATGTGTTTCGGACGGGGCAGACACTTATCCAGCCCCAGCCCTAGCACGTGATTATCCGATACTGGGCCAATATACACAATACTACGGTATACTACGCTTGATACAGATCTATATATTCCTGTAAGAATATTTCTGGAGAATTGGGTAGGCATGGCGCTTTGCTAGAAGCCAACCTTGTCTTGTAAATCGATATAAACGTAGTACGAGGTACTTACGTGTTCGGACAGTCCGACGATCGTATTTACTGCCAACATATCCGGAGATCTCATGGGTCGCTTCCTGAAGATTCACCGATGATGTATGACTCGCACTTTGATTAATCTGGGATTAATTAGAAAGAGAGAGATAGAATTAATCTGGGATTAATTCGATGAGAGAGAAAAT
The DNA here is from genome assembly GCA_019454045.1 of Zanthoxylum bungeanum. Taxonomy (NCBI): domain Eukaryota; kingdom Viridiplantae; phylum Streptophyta; class Magnoliopsida; order Sapindales; family Rutaceae; genus Zanthoxylum; species Zanthoxylum bungeanum. Next base: position 29,446 of record SKCR01029591.1, on the reverse strand, counting down.
TAATCTGGGATTAATTACGGAGATATTTTATCTCGGATAAAATATCGTTAAAGAGAGAGAACGATTAATTTGGAATTAATCGATAAAATTAATATATTCGATATATTAATCGAAATTGGATTTCGACGCGGAATTAAAATTAGATTTTAATTCGGGCGAACGAATTAATTTAGAATTAATTCGTTAGCGACGTGAATAGTGAATTCGCTAGGCGTAATCACTTAATTACGACGCGACGGAAAATTCGTTAATTTGGAATTAGCGAACCCGAGCCCGAGAGTGATTGCGAGCGCATTCGCATTTCGAATTCGAGCGCGGCACGCAAGTCACATCAAGCGTCAAATCGTTAGTCGCATCAATCGTCAAATCAATTGTCACTTTGAGTGATGTGACTTGACAACATGTCACTTTATTAAAGTGATGTGATGTGACTTAACTTAAAGTAAAAGTTGAAATGATGAAAGCTTTTTGCTTTTTTGACTTTTGTATTTGGTAAATGAAAAGGCTTTTATATTTGATTTTAATTTTGGAAATAAAATAAAAATATAAGTAAAACAATTTGCTTCTCTCTCATATTCACATACAGTACACGTTTTTTGCTTGGAGCCAAAAACGAACTCTTCCTCTCCTCTCTTTTCTCTTCTCTCTTCACGGCATGGTGCCGATTTTTTCTCAATTTTTCTGGTTAGACCGATTTTGAGAAGCAAATGAAGAAGGATGGTGCTATCACACACCCATGGGTATACTTAGGTGATAGGGAAACGAATTTGTGAGCATGGAAAGCTTGAAGCTTGGAGCTTCAATGGTGTCATCATGGCCGATTATGGAGCCTCAAAACAGCCCCCAACCGAATAGCCCACTGCACTTGGAAGCCAAAACCGAGCATGATGAGGAGCAACAAAAACGCATCTTGTTCTTCCTAGCATCAAAACCATCAATGTGAGATGTTATTCCGCCTTACTCCTTTGTGTGTTCAATCGTTTTTATGCATGTTTGTGATCTTGGGACTTGATTGAACTCCACAATGGTATCTAGAGCCATTGATGCATGAAAACCGAATTAGGGTTCTTGAGCAAATTTGGGGCTTTTTGATTTTAGCTTGATTCTGTCAAATTGATTGTTTGAGAATGATTATATATGATTGAATTTGAGTTGTATGTAATCAATTTGATAAAAAATTGATTGGATTGATTTTCCCCAATTTGCTTATTTTGGTCAAAACTTTAATTTGGGTAAACTCGATTTAGGCATGATTTGGTTGAATTGTTTGATGCATTATGCTTGAATGAGGTTGAATTGAAGTTGTGCATGATCAATTTCAAGAAAATTGGATTAGATCAATTTTCCCCAATTCTTTAGGTTGAAATGAAACTTGAAATTGGGTAAAATGTGTTTAAGCATGTTTTAATTGAATTGGATGTTTAAGTATGCTTAGAACATGTTTAATTGAGATTGTGTGTGATCAATTTCATGAAATTGGATTGGATTCAATTTTCCCCAAATTGGAGGCTTGGCCGAAAATTGGAAGAACCTAATGTCTTGGTAATTTTGTTTTGTTTGATCATTGGATGACTTAAAACAATTGGTTAATGTTGTTTTGAAGTTCAATTGGATTGAATTTTGATTTGGAACATTTTTCCCTTTTAAAGTGGCTTGGCCGAATCTTATGAACATGAAATTCATGGTTTTTTTTTTTTTGTTTTAATTCATTGGATGAATTGAATTGATTTGGGAAATTAAGATTGTGGACTCAATTGGATTGAAACCGAATCGAATTGAAAAACCCCTAATTGCCGAGACTTGAAAGCATGTTAATTGGGTTTGATTTTAATTGAATTGTGTTGGACACTATTTGGTTGTTAAAGTGCATGATTAATTAGGCTAATTGATGTTTTAGAAATGTTAATTGGGTAATTGATTGTGTATTACACTTAGGTTAATTAATTGTGAAATTTGGAATTTTATAAGTTAATTAATTTGGGCTTGATTTTGGAAATTGGGCTTGTTAGGTTGTAATTGGGCTTTTGGGCTTTGTTGTAACAAAGTTGGGTTTAGGCAAAATTGGTTGGATCCAATTAGGCCCAAAACCGAATCCAAAAGGTCCAATTATGACTTAATGGACCTTAATTATTTAATTGGGCCTAATGGGCCAAAATTAATTTAAAGGCTTATGGGGTAACTCCCGGATTGGATTTTGGTTGTTCGGTTTGACCCGAGTTGACCAAAAGTCCACGCCTTATAGAAATTAATTAAAAGCCCATTGGACTTTAATTAAATAAAACATTAGATGTTAATCGGGCTTTGAGACCCGTTGCGATTAAATTTGGAATTTAAGTCGTAAAGGTTCGTTAATAAAAGTGTAATATTTAATTTGGAATTAAATAATGAATTGAAGAATTAAATACGTATTAAATTGGATTTAATTATGTATTTATTTAATTCTAGTAGAAATTGTACTTTGAGTACGTGTTCGCAATACGAGTTTGACTCGAAAAAAAATCAAATCTTTGTTTGAACATTGGATGATCACTAATAATCAAGATTAATTAATTTGATTGATTGATTGATAACATGCTTGTATGAATACATGGTTGTGATGTTTGAATAATGTATATCGGATGGATATTAGTCGGGTTGGGCGATTTTGGAAATTGTAATAAATTTGATTTATTAAATTGGACCTGCGTGTCCAGCCTTATCTCCTATTTCTTTGTATTCTCTTCTCACCTATTCCCCTCCATGTAAAAGAGGTTTCTTTAGAAGTGTAGTGTAACGGGTAGAAGTAATACAAGTGCTAGCGGGAGAGAGAAAGTGAGAGATTTGATCTAGGATCAATGTAAAATATCCATCCGCATATCATTATTATTTTATTTCATACTCGCTTTATTATGTATTTAGAATGCATGTTTAAGGGTGTATGATGATGAGACCTTAACAAAGATAATTAAATTGGTAGCCAATTTGCACGCGAAAAACCCTCGTTTTATATTAAGCAAATATCCTTCCATTGAATGATTCTTGTTCAAGATCCGAAGTTGGCATTGGTTTTTATTGACCAAAGTCAAGACCTTTGTCAATCAAGGATGTACTTGAATCATGAGAGTTTTGTTGCATATCGGTGTCTTGTCCAAATCGTGATTTTTATTGCCAAAGTCAGATCACTTTTTGTCCAATGACATTGATTACGAAACTTTCCTCGTCAATGGGTCCTGCTTAACTGGAATCATTAGGTTTGTTTTTGGCCAAAGCCAAGGCCTAGATGATTCAGAGGATAGGGTTAGGAAAATGTATTGGATACATTGACATTATACATATGTTTCGGACTTGGATGTCCACCTAACCGGATCTAGGAATTGGATGAGATCCAATTGATCATAGAGATCTACCTAGTTAAATAGCATACAGCTTTTATTGGCCAAAGTCAAGGTTGTGTGTTATTTAACGGGATCCTAGCCCACTAGGAAACGCGGTTTCCCGAGTACTCCACAGAGGGTTAGAGGCTCGACGAAAAATAGTGGGAGGCAAGTATTGAATTTGCAACATTCGTTCGAATACTCGCTAAACACGCTCATTTTATTTCGTCAATAATCAAAAGTATTAGTTGGACTAATATTTTATGTTGTTTTAATAAACAGTTGGACTGTATTATACTTGATTATATATAATTGGATTATATTAATCAATATATTTGAATTAATTAATTTCAGTTTACAGTTGATTTTATAATTGGATTATAGTAATCAATGTAATTGAGGTTAATTAATTTGGATTATATTTGATTATATAGTTGGACTATTATAATCATTATAATATATATAGTACCACTAATCGTTGGTTAAATAGTTGGACTATTGTAATCAAGATAAGAAATTGAAAAGTTGGATATTTAAAATATAATCTGGGATTAAAATATTTTAAATGATTTAATTTTCAAATTGGGAATAAATAATAGGTTACTTTATTTGATAAAATAACTTATTATACCTTACGCCCAAAATTAAGCAAATAGTAGAGCATAAAATCTTTGGAAGATTTATGTGATGATGACTTTAATGCTTAATTAATATACTTATAATAAATCTATTTTTGATTTAAAGTATTAAAATTGCAATTAATAATTCTTGGAGAATTAATTGACTATTCTAGAGGAGAAAAGTCAAAGTTTGCAATTGGGCATGTAGCACGAGGTGCACATCGTTTCGATATTCCGAAACCCAAGGCTTGGCCAAAGGTTTGTGAAATATTGAAAAGGATAATTGACATATCCCAAAGTGACTACCATTTGGATATGGAAGACACGAAGGAATTAAAGAAAGGGCGAGGCTCTAACTTTAAAAATGTTTGTCTTAGTTATGTTCACAGCTAGTATTGAAATTAGATTTTAAATACTTAGTGTGGTACATAATATATATGTATTGATATTCAGAATCTGCTTTGAGCAGGATACTGACTTCAAGCTGAGATTTCTCTGCGAATCGGAAACGGGACGAAAGTCGCGCTGTTTCGACCGTAGATACCTAAGTTTAGGAACTACCCTTTGGGTGTGTACTTAAATTAGGAACTGTTATAATGTAACTAGTTTGACTAGAAACATTATCTCTTTATCAGTGTTTAACCCACTGCGGGTGAACCTTTATATTCTAAAACACTAAAGTGTTTTATTATATAAAGATGATACTGAGATAAATACATTAGATGTAAATAACAGAATTTATATTTTGAATATAATAAAATCTCAAACATATAAATGACAAATAAATAGCTCAAATTGATTTGATCAATAGAGACTTATTTGTGGCATTGTTGTCTAGGACACAATTAAACGAGACATGTCAGTTAGACGGTGTGTCCGAACTAAAAAAAATTTTGTTGGACATGATAAGGTTTATCACGAGTCGCTCTGAGCTATCATTTCCTTCAAACAGGATATGTATTACAGTGCAAAACTTATTTAGAATAAGGTTCCATATAAATCTGTTTGACAGATATCATATAGGATATGAACAGGAAAGAAACGGGGTTTCTACTCCTAATAATTTGGGTATGCCAGGCATAACGTTTGGATGATACCAAACTAGAACCCAAATTGGATAAGTGCCAATATAGGTTATCCTAAGGGAAACCTTAAGTATAGTACTTGTAAATCTCACATGAGAACAATATGATTGTTGCTCACCATGCGGTTTTCCTGAGAGGAATACCGATATGCAGTGGTCAGTGGGAGGATAGTGATACTCGATGAAAATCGGAGTAATACTATTCAAGGCACGAAGTCCTTAATGGAACACAAACAGTTCATCAATGATGAATCTGTACCATTAATCTTCAAATACACAAGAAACTTCGTAGATCGGATAGAGTCAGAAAACAACCTAGGGTATGGGTTTCTGATCTAACCTCATTAAGATGTCAATCTTATGGAGGTGTACCATCCGACTACGTTTAGAGGAAGTGATACGAGGTATCGACTCCCTATTATGGCAAAGTGCCATGAGTTCGGAATGGATTCCATGTTTAACAACTATTTTGGATACTAGTTGTTGTACCACAAGCATTGTGCCTATTGGTACATTATACGTCTTCAAGGAAGACATACATGGATGGCAACATACCAACGTACAAAGCTAGGCTTTTGACGGAAAGGTATCGTTATCAACATTGTGTTAATAACGGTTCAACCTTTTACCTGTTGCCATGGTAAATCCATTTTGAAGATGCTTGTTGATAACTGTATATTTCATTTATGAAATATGTCAGTTACAAATCAAAATCGCTTTCCTGAAAAGGAAACCTTTTGGAGAATGTTTATAACATTCTGACGATTTTGTATAACCGACAAACAAGGTTTGCGGATTATTCAATCCATGTTTGGATTGAAGCAAGCATAGGGTTCTTGGAACTGACGTTTTGAAATAATCATAATGGTTTATGATTTAACTCAAAACGAAATAATTCTTGTGTATATAAGGAGGTTAGTGGGAGAGGGCACTGACAATGAAATTCCCATAAAACAATTGTGAAAGCTTGGCTTTCATGGATATTCTTTCAATAGAAATTCTCGTAGATTCGGGAGTAAAACCTTTATTCAAGGAATAAAGATCTACTGGGCTAGATTTGGAGTTGGTAACACTCTCTGAGAAATTGTACATTTAAAATGTACTTGTATTGGTGTCTCATACGCTTCGAGCATATGGAGTCACGATCAGGTCAATCCAAGTGATAGTCACTGGATTGAAGTTGAGAACATCTGTTAGTATCTCAGAGAACTAAAGATGCTATCTTAAACTATGGAGAATGAGAACTTGTAGTGACTGGGATCACTACTGCAAGTTTCCAAACAATTAAATACTGCGGTACTATAAAGTTTGAATAACAGGGACAGTGAGCTGGAAATCTTCCTAGCAAGATAACTGTTGCCGAATAAACAACAAATGCGGATTATTGCTGCAGCTGAGGCAGCAATAGAAGCCATTTGGATCGATAATAAATCTAATTAGATTAGATATAGTTCTGTTAGCAGCTGAGCTAGGCGTCAGCACAGGCTAAAGAATTAAAGGTCTCATCGACGATCCAGATATATACTTCTATATCATCTGATTCGTTCGGATCATACATCGTGGCGATGTGATGATCGTGTAAATCGCGTCAGACGATAATTAAACAAATCCGCTGACGAAAACCTTTCCTCAGCAATTTGAGCGAACCGTACATAGTTCAGGTGTAGGACACTTGAGTGACTCGCTACGTGCCAAGTGGGAGATTGTTGGACATTATGACCCATAGCGTCACTATTTGCACAGATCATTGTGTTGTTGTAGCAAATTAACTATGTGACAAAGAAATTGCACTCTCATCATTTGTGATTAGATCACCATAGATATATAAATGAAGAGAGGTCCCTATGATTAGTTCCTGGATTGAGATGATATGAGACAGTATCAGTCCACGAAGGATTAATCATTAAATATCCCTAGCCGTAGTATTATCGAGACTGGACATCGATAATGCGGAATAGGCTAGTATTGCACTTGTGCGCGTTTGTGAGGGCACAACGGCATAGTTCTCATATATATAAGTATTGGATACTTATGCAAGTGCGATAGGAGGTCGTGTTTCACCGATGGTACGGGAAACAGATTCGCTCTGGATAGACCCCTCGGAATCCCATTGGTATTATGACTATGTGTCTATGGGAGGCCGAAATCAGGTAGGTGTGTATAGTCTTACCTGAGACTTACATCGCTAATACTTACGATAATCGATATAGACTTTGGTCTTGGTGGTAGGGGACTTTAAACGGGTTCTGAGTACACCACTTCTGGGTTTATCAGAGAGTCGTAGTGTATTGGGTGTGATGTCAAGATGGAAGTGTCACTTCAGTCATTTGGAGAGTGAGTGCATACGGGACTATCGGTACTAGTGCTCTTGAGTGTTGCGCAACCAATCGGGATATTGTGACCAGGTCATGTATATCCGATTATAGAGACTATGTTACCAGACATCCGATATGTGTTTCGGACGGGGCAGACACTTATCCAGCCCCAGCCCTAGCACGTGATTATCCGATACTGGGCCAATATACACAATACTACGGTATACTACGCTTGATACAGATCTATATATTCCTGTAAGAATATTTCTGGAGAATTGGGTAGGCATGGCGCTTTGCTAGAAGCCAACCTTGTCTTGTAAATCGAATATAAACGTAGTACGAGGTATTCGGATAGTTCGCCGTCCGATCGTATTTACTGCCAACATATCCGGAGATCTCATGGGTCGCTTCCTGTAAGATTCACCGATGATGTATGACTCGCACTTTGATTAATCTGGGATTAATTAGAAAGAGAGATAGAATAATCTGGGATTAATTCGATGAGAGAGAGAAAATTAATCTGGGATTAATTACGGAGATATTTTATCTCGGATAAAATATCGTTAAAGAGAGAGAACGATTAATTTGGAATTAATCGATAAAATTAATATATTCGATATATTAATCGAAATTGGATTTCGACGCGGAATTAAAATTAGATTTTAATTCGGGCGAACGAATTAATTTAGAATTAATTCGTTAGCGATGTGAATAGTGAATTCGCTAGGCGTAATCACTTAATTACGACGCGACGGAAAATTCGTTAATTTGGAATTAGCGAACCCGAGCCCGAGAGTGATTGCGAGCGCATTCGCATTTCGAATTCGAGCGCGGCACGCAAGTCACATCAAGCGTCAAATTGTTAGTCGCATCAATTGTCAAATCAATTGTCACTTTGAGTGATGTGACTTGACAACATGTCACTTTATTAAAGTGATGTGATGTGACTTAAAGTAAAAGTTGAAATGATGAAAGCTTTTTGCTTTTTTGACTTTTGTATTTGGTAAATGAAAAGGCTTTTATATTTGATTTTAATTTTGGAAATAAAATATAAATATAAGTAAAACAATTTGCCTTCTCTCTCATATTCACATACAGTACACGTTTTTTGCTTGGAGCCAAAAACGTAACTCTTCCTCTCCCTCTCTTTTCTCTTCTCTCTTCACGGCATGGTGCCGATTTCTTCTCAATTTTTCTGGTTAGACCGATTTTGAGAAGCAAATGAAGAAGGATGGTGCTAGCACACACACATGGGTTATACTTATGGTGATAGGGAAACGAATTTGTGAGCATGGAAAAGCTTGAAGCTTGGAGCTTCAATGGTGACATCCATGGCCGATTATTGGAGCCTCAAAACAGCCCCCAACCGAATAGCTCACTCTTGGAAGCCAAAACCGAGCATGATGAAGCAACAAAAACGCATCTTGTTCTTCCTAGCATCAAACCCATCAATGTGAGTATGTATTCCGCCTTACTCCTTTGTGTATTCAATTCGTTTTTATGCATGTTTGTGATCCTTGGGACTTGATTGAATTCCAACACTACTATCACATATGTATTCTCTATGCTTTAATAAAATCAGACAATCTGACTGATACCAAATTAGAGAACACAGATTTCCAGAAGGCTCATCTAAGTCTACAATAGGCTCTATAAGCTAGTATACTAAACTGTAATTTAGCAGAATACAAACTCCAGGGTCATTCAAGAATGAACTCTTCAAACAAATAAATCACAACGGATATCTTATCCGAAAAAATCATTCAATAATGCCATTTTGCATTCCTAGTTAAAATACACAGTTTAATATCAATATTAACCAGCAGATCTTTAATTGTTCAATTAGTGAGACTAAAGACAAGTTTCCTCATAATCTACAATAGATTACTGAGTATAACGTTTCTCATTGTCGTTTTATAAAGATTAAACCCTTAATAAGCTCACTTTGCTTTTGCTACGTAAACCATTTGTACACTTTATGAACGATTCATAAAGAAAGCTTAATCAAGTTCAAAAACTTGATCTTAGTAAGCTGTGAACAATCTTAGATCTATGTTTTAATACTAACTTCTGGAATCGATATCAAATATCGCCCACACTATAAGTTATAGGATAATTTTCTTTGATAAGAAAACAACAGAACCATTAAGTATCAAATACTTCGCAAATGATTATGAACTCCTATTAGACTTATAGGGAAGATTTCTAAGGGTCGTTTCATCTTATTAATTATATAGTTCCATTTATAGTTGATCACTCTCACAATTGACTTCAATAAGTCAAGTCTTTTCTACAATCGTCAACATCTTATGTTTCACGCTAAGTAATAAAATAATTTATATAACGACCAGAAATCCTGACTACAGTTACATCATAGGACAAGTGTTGCATAATATAAACTATGTTTGAACACATATATATTCATGAAATGACTTTGGGGACAATCGGTGAATTTCTCAAAATCCCGATACGAAACTGTATAATGTTCCACTCCAGACATCCCATGGTATTTGGGCCGTAACTTTCTCATACAAACTTCGATTTTTATGAATTTTATATCACTGTTGAGATTAATACCTACAACTTTCACATTGAATACTTTTCCAAATTCGAAACGCAAGCGAGTCAAAAATGCGGCTAAAAAATTTAGGTGAATAATACCCGAGGATGAGTCCAGAGAACTCTCAAATCTTCTCAATTTTTCCAATTTTATTTCATTAAACTATATAGAAATATATCAAATATGCCCTAATATATATATATATATATATATATATATATATATGGTACTATTCACACTTTCATTAGAGAAAATAAAGATAAGGAAAAAAAGCGTGGAAGAGAGAATTAGAATAAGAAAATAGAAGAAAATAGAAGAAAAGAAAGGGGAAAAAATAAAAATCCTCCCATATCAAGCCAAGAAGAGAAGTAATACGCTTAGAAAGCTTGGAAGATGAAGAAGAATCAAACTAGAAGAGGTAAGAAATCTTGACCCAAACTTGAAATGTGAAGTTTTGATTTTATGATGCTTTGTTAGTGTTATTGGCATGTTAATGATTGCATTTAAGTGGATAATGAAATATGAAACTAATGGTATTATGAAATGGCCTATTCATAAACATCTTAGATTTTGGGTAATTTGAGAACTATGGGATGAAAGAGTTGTTGATGATGAAATATTGGTTTAGAATATGTGAAGTTCAAGTATTGTGATGGATTGTGTATTGGTGGTGTATTTAGCTAAGGAAAACTTGAGGAAGTAACCTTAGAATCCTGGAAAATAAGCCTGTGTCGCGACATGAAAGGGCTCGCGACGCGTATTGGAGATTTTTTACAGAATTGATTCTGGGTTTCACGCGTTGCGACACGCACTGGAAATTTTCAGGACATCGTTTCCGGAATTGTGAGCGTCGCGACGCGTAAGACTTTACGTCGCGATGCATGACCCAAAACATCCCTAAATCAGTTTTAATTCATTCCAATTTCACCCTAGTGTTTTAGAGGCCACCCTAATGGTCTCTTATCATCTCGAATACATATATTACATCATATTATAGATATTATACGCCTTGAAGTGATAACAAGTATTCAAATGGATAAATTTAACCTAGTTCCGAAGCATATTCCACGACCTTTATTCTAATTGAGTTTCTCCATTATAGATCATCGCAGGAACCGCAATTCTCTTCGACGAGTAGCAAAGCACCAGCCAAATTTCAAACCAGTGAGTGGACACTATTCCCTTAAGTTGATTTTTTTTACATGATGTTGTTTAAATATCATACTTATTTTTAACGCATCTAGGGCGTTAGTTGATTTATATTATAGTTATTTCATGAAAGATTATGTTTTAAGAGATGTTTCCGAAAGAGATATTTTCAGAGCATGATTTTATGATTTTTGAGGCATGGGGAAAAACCCACCTCAGTATGTAACTTGATACAAACATGGAATTGACGGATGACATATACATATGTAGAGGAATGGAAGGACGACGATACATGGCGCCCCCAGATCCTAGTTCAGGACTAGGGATGACAGATGTCCCTAGATCCTAGATTCAAAGCTTAGAAGGTAGCATAGATCTGCACCCCCAGTTCTAGTTCAGTTACTTAGGGGACGGTGATACGTCACACCCGAAGACCACTAGTTTCAGGGACATGTAGTGGCATGCTTTGGGGGACGGCGATACGTAACACCCCAATGTCATGGATTTGCACTCTTGGCTCTAGTTAGGTGTGTGGGGGACGATGATAGGTAACGTCCCCATGAATCAGGTTTTTCAGAGATAGACTTTCAGTAACCGTTTTTCAGAGAAATTTTTTTTCAGAAATGCAGTTTTCAGAAATGAAAGTTTATAAGAGAGTTTTAAAAAGAAAATCTAGCGTCACAGAAGAGACTCAGAGTTTGCAGAAAAAAGCTTTTACAACGAGTTTTATTGAAAGGATGTGTTTCTAAAAAAGAATAGAGTTTATAGAAAAGATGGTTTTCTAGTAACAATTTTAGTTTTAAAACTAATTTTTTTATAAAAGCACCTCAGTTTTTGTTTTAAACGTCCACTCACTTAGATCGCACAAACGATCTAACCCCCCACTCTCAGTTTCTTGTTTCGCAAGTGTACCAGAGGACGAGCTCGGGATGATGGATACTATTGGCAGTCACATGAGGGTCTAAGTCCACCAGACTAAGTTACAGTTCAATCAGAGTCATGTAAAGTCTTGCATCATGAATGTTGGATAGTAAAGATTACATTATGTAATATGTTTAAATATTCATTGTTAGAGTTGTATTGTAAAGAACCGTTGAGAACATGGTATGAGTAAAATAATGCATGTATGTTAAATTAAGTTTGGGCATTGGTCCCTTGCTTAGGTTATATTTAGGATGAGTTATTGGCATTGTATATAGTTAATGAGTCAGCGGCTCATGGGGATAGTATGGCCTATTCCATGCCGGTAGCATCTCCCGAATTGAGGATGTTACAAAGATGGTATCAGAGCATGGTGTAGGGAGTCAGTGACTACAGTGGGTAGAGTGCTAGGGTCTTGTAAACGCAGTATGTCCGGGATACCCTTATACGACGCACTACATCTTCGGTATTCGATCCTCGAGTACGTCCTCAAGTTATATAGATATTTTAGTAAGAATTTCTGAGCTATTTAAGTATCTTTCCCTAGAAATAATTATATTATTTGAAGATCCTTCCATAATCATCCTGAACTATTAGTAGAAGTTCAAATTTTGCTATAAAACCAGAAAATACGGTACTAAGAAAATTACCCTAGAGAGTGGAAAAGAAAGCTATAAGAAGTAAGGAAAATGCATAGATGTTTAAGCAGCTAGAGACAAGGAAAGTAAAGAAATAGAATGATAGGAATGTCCTAAGGATACCCACCTAAAAAAAATATAAAAAAATAAAAAAATAGAAAGAGATAGAGAAAGAAAAAGCTAAAGAGAAGAGTAAAATGTGAAACATAGATGCTTAAGCAATCATAGTAATTAGAGGTTGATATGTAGAAACATATAGTTAAGGAAGTACTATATCTGGAAGAAGTAAAAGAGCATATAGCAAGGCTGAACAAGAATAAAATATTGAGTAAACCTGAGCAAGATTTATTCCCTCATCAAGAAATTCCTCTAAGGAGACTAAATAACCTTATGCACCTCATATAGATAGTAAACCCCCTGAGTAATGAAAGATAGACAAAAAGATAAAAGAAGCAAAAAATCAAGACTAGATGTGGAAGTTTCAACAGACAAGAAATACCGATAAATGAATGGAGACTTTTGATCGCCTAACCCAGGCTCGCAAACCAATAAGAGAAGATTGTAAACAGAAAGGATTAAATGCCTTAATTTAAGAATCTGGTAGATAAGGTTCCAATCTATCTAAACCATCATCTTTTAGCTATACCAGTTAAAGAAATAGTCTTGACAGAGTCTACCTCATACCTACCTTACATTAGTAATAGACTATGTCAGGACACAAAGTACCAGATCAAGAATGCCGGCACCGATTGAGATATAAATTCATGCCCGTCCTTTCCCAACTAAAGATAAAGGCAACCGTAAGAAATCCCGATGAGCGTCTATTCAAAAAATAGGATCGAAGACATGAGAAGATAGATCACCTAGAAAATGACCTAGGAAGCCTCCGAAGTTAGAAAAGAGAGAATCCAGTATAGTCCATAAAATTAAACAGATATAGTAGAACTCATGGATCAGACCAATACTAGTAGAAACCCCCGAGAGTTTAAGGAGGACATACCTATGATATTTGAGGTACTTATGAGTTAACAAGATTACCAGCACAAACAAATAAAAACTAAAAGGCATAGCCGTAGCCGATAGCAAGAGCAGTGAGCAAAGACCTAGAAAATAGCCCATGAGAATGAACCATCACTAGTCACAGTAGTACAACATAAAGTCAAGAGACAAGATATGGGAATACAAAGCAGTAAGAAAGATTTGTTAGTGTTCCTAGAACATGCCAAGGATCTCTAAGAGTGATTCGTGTGTGAAAATTACCAAATAAAGTTGCAGAAAAACTTACATTGGCTGGATGAGATTTCAAAACTTTCATGGATATAGATGGAAGCTCCAAGCTTTCTTGAGTATTTCCAACACTTGGGTGAGTTTCCCTATCACCTTCTTTTGACTCTTAATATGCTAGCATTGATCAAAATTGAAAGAAAAAATTTATCTCCAAGAGAGATGAAGTTTCGGCCATAGCAAGAGAGGAAGAAGAGAGAGTTTTGTGTTTGCTGTGAATAGTAACTTAGTCACACTTCCAAAGTTGACTTGGTTTAAATACTAAGTTTGTGTGTTGGAATTAACTTGGGTGTTTTATAAGTAAAACAAGCCTTACTTTCAACAAATCAAATTCATAAATCAAGCCCAACCACTTCCATCACATGTCCAACAAGTTGATGTAAGTGAAGTGGGTCCCACCACTTTTAATTCCAAATTTAAGTCGGTTAACTCAACACGCAACTTCGCTTGGGCCCGGTTCATTTAATTCCGAACTAAATGAATTTACAGTTGCGACATTATTAAATCCAATTTAATTAAATAATAATGCCTTGTAAAATTATTACAAAAGTCACTTACGAATTAATTCCAAATTAATTCGTTAGCTTGAATTAAAGTCCAATTTAATTATGTTGTTGAAATCCGATTTCAATTAATATATCCAATATATTATTTTAGCCCAATTAATTAAATAGTAAAATCTAATTTCACTATTGAATTCATATTGCCGATTAATTCTAAATTAACCGTGTTCTCTCCTCTCAACGAATTTAATCCCAGATAAATTCTCGACGCAATTAATCCCAAATTAATTCTTGCCGTAATTAATCCCAAATTAATTTTCTCTCTCATAATTAATTATGTTCGAGTCAAATGTCATCGGTGAATCTTCGGGAAGCGACCCAAGAGATCCATGGATATGTTGGCAGTAAATACGGTCATCGGACTATCCGAACATGTGCGTACTCGGTACCACGTTCTTACCGATTTACAAGACATGGTTGGCTTCTAGCAAAGCACCGTGCCTGCCCAATTCTCCAGAAATATTCTTTAAAGGAGTATATAATCTTTATCATGCGTAATATACTAAGTATTGCGTATTACAATCCAGTATCGGATGTCACATGCTAGGCCTAGGGCTGGAATTGTGTCTGCCCCGTACGAAGCATATATCGGATAACTGGCAACTAGTCTCTATAATCGGATAATCATGACCTAGTCATATTATCCCGATGACTGCAGTACTTAAGAGTACTAGTTCCGTATCTTACGTGATCATCATCTCCATATGACTGAAGTGATACTTCCATCTTGACATCACACCCAATACACTATGATTCTCAGTATACCCAGAAGAGGCGTACACAGAACCTGTTAAAGCCATGGATGACCAAAACCAAAGCGTACTGATTGTCGCATGTATTAGCGATGTAAGTCTCAGGTTCAGACCAAATACACCTACCGTGATTCGGATTCACATAGACACATAGTCATACTACCAATGGGATTCCGATGGGTCTATCCAGAGTGAAGCTTTTCCCATACCATCGGCAAACAGAACCTCCTATCACACTTCCATAAGTATCCAATACTTAAATATATGAGAACTATGTCGTTAAACTTTCATAACGCGCACAAGTACAATACTAGCCTATTCCACATTATCGATGTCCAGTCTCGATAATACTACGACTAGGGATATTTAATGATTAAACCTTTCATGGATTAATACTGTCTCATATCTTATTAATCTGGTACTAATCATATGGACTTTTATTATTTATATATCTAAGTAATCCAATTACAAAATGATAAAATAGTAATTTCCTATGTCACATAGTTAATTTGTACAAAGAACACCATGTCTTTTACAAATAGTGATGATATGGGTCATAATTGTCCAACAAGATCAGTATCTATAGTAGCATATGTAAAATAATTTAAAGACAACAACGCAGATGGAACCTCGGTATAATTGAAGATGGTTGTGAAAACGTTAAGACTTAGAATAGTCGGTGCAGACCCTGGTAGAATGAGCGATGATTTTTCTGTCCATTAACTCCGACCTCAGTAAGTGTATAGACACCCAACTAAACTATCGTTGGACTTAAACAGTTAACAGAAACTTGCATTCTCATATCTCCTAGGAAATCGTGCATCCACCCATAATTTATAGCCCATCGAGAAGTTGAATAAGTAAAGAAGAGCATCAGACAAGATAAATAGATCATCTGACAGCCAAACCCAGAAGTCCAACAGGACCTAGATAAGAATCAGAAGATTGTAATATCTTGTATGAGATGGAGTACTTTGTAGTCACAGAAGGTTTAACCAAATCTAGAAGGGATAACCCGATCCATAGCAGGGCGGAAAGCCTTCAAGGAAGTAAAGGCTCAAAAGAGTAAGGAGTTAAAGTTAGTACCACATAGCAACACGTGAGTAAGATATCCAACTTATACAGAGCTTCCCACCATACCAGAAAAGAAAGGATTAGTGAGAATGCATCACCCAAGCTAAAGATACAGTAGTGATATCATAATTGGTTGTAAATGTGGAGTTTCCAAGGAAGTGGTGACTTAAGAGAATCAAGAAATCGAGATAAGGAGGAAAGTCAAGTAACAGAGAAAAACTTAGTAAGGAAGAATAACATAGGAAGTATGGTAGGAGTTTGAGAGAGTATGAACCTTATAGGAGTTCTCAGTAAGAGGTTGTATAACCAATAGCCGGTGATAAACTAAGAGTAAAGTCGAAGAAGGCAATACAAATAGTTTTTAGCATGAGTACCTTAGTTTGGAAGCCAACACCAAATATGAAAATAAGAGAGTCCTAAGCTCATAGATAAGCAGCATGCGCAACTGCTATACAGGTAACTAGTGAGAGCAACCAGAAGACTCTAGGACAAAACCCACCATCCCAACCCTCGTAATACTTTAGCAGCAAAGATGGACCTCGAAGATTGCCTCAAGAAATTCCTAGAAATAAGTGAATGCATAATGGAAGAAGACCGGAATATGAAACTTTCACACTTCGTATAAGAGCATAATAGGAGAGGGAGAAAGCTCTAATTAAAATACTTGGCAAATGAGTTATCTAGATAAAGCAATAAAGAGATAAAATAGTAGTTAGGCAACGACGGGAATATAAAAGCATCAGCCTTAGATATGACTGTGGATATGTAGAAAAATATGTCATTCGAATAAGGAGACAGTGACATAGACCACCAATTTTTTAGGTATAGAATATAGTAGAGATGGAGATAAAAAGAACACTAACCATAAGATTTGGAAGTAAAACTGTCAAGGTGCGACGACAATATGAGAAGAATACTTAAAAGTGAAAACAGAAGTGCATCACAATGATATTTCTCAGCATTGGAATGGAACTCAAGTTCTATTATGTTTTAACTCATGCGATCTTTAAGAAATAGCTAGTCATTGTCTAAATTAGTTAAACCATCACGGGTTTGGAATGACCTTAGTCACATGTATAGGTGGATTAGTAGATATATAGTATCGTAGGGATCGAGGAGATGAGTTGCTATAATATTATATTCAGTACAGTGAGTGAGCCATCAAGGTATAATATACGTAAACGAACATCGGGTATAGATAAGATTTATAAGTCGTATGTGAGCAAATAACCATATTTGTACTAGCAAATAAGTCAAAGGTGCAAAAGAGTAAATCGGAACAGAATAACCAGTGTCAATATAGTAATAAAGAACATATCTTTAGCATAAAAGTGTATATAATCAGGCTTAGTATAAATACCTTGCCCCAGAGTTCCTCGACCAATCAAGAAGAATCACTAGAGAAAACTACCCTGATGTAACGTCCTAAATAAGATAACCAATAGTTAACAGTAAGTGTGCATGAAGAGGTTAGCTATAAGTCATGAAGTCCTAAAATCATAGATAGTCATAAGTGTGAGAACTTGAAGAAGGAAGCTTAATAAACAAAGGAGACTTAGTAAGGAGGAAACTGAGAAAGTCAAATAGTTGGTTAAGATACAATAATAAATGCTAAAATAAAGTACACCTTTTAAAGTCATTTAATTGAATAGCTTAAGGACCCGAAGTATACACAGGTCAAGGGAAACAGGAAGTTATTGGTTATAATATAAAAGAACTATGGAGATACTTTAAACATGAAGAGTAACAGAAGTTCCTAAGGATATTTGGATGTTATTATTTTTATGACAATGAGGTATGAATGATCCAAATCAGGATGGAACTAAGATGAGTAGGATGGCAAGCCACAAGTATAGTACAATTTTGGAACCGATAATTCATATGGATAGTTGAGATAAAGAAAGTCCAATATAGTTAGAGGTTTAGAAATGAAATTTCCATGTTACATAAGGATAGTTGAAGTATGGCAAGAGTTCTTCAAATGTTTTAAACCCAGTAAGAAAGGTAAGTATAGTAAGAAAAAAGGAATGTAAGGAAAATAAGTATAGCAGAAACACAAGATATTCTTGAACCAAGATGAATCTGCAAGTTAGACCCCAAAAAGGATTCGATGACGAATCTTATATGGGGGAGAATTTGTAACTACCAGAAATCCCGACTACTGTTACATCATGGGATGCATATTACATAATATAAACTATATTTGAACACATATACATTCATCAAATGACTTTGGGGACAATCAGTGAATTCCTCGAAATCCCTATATGAAATTATATAATGTTCCACTCCGGACATCCCATGGTATTTGGGCCTTAACTTTTTCATACGAACTCTAATTTTTATAAATTTTTATTGACGGAAAGCGGAGATCAAGACCTATAAATTTCGCGTTGAACACTTTTCCAAATTCGAAATAGATGTGGGTAAAATATGGCTAAAAACTCTATATGAATAGTACCCGAGGATGAGTCTGGAGAACTCTCAAAACTTCTCAATTTTTCCAATTTTATTTCATTAAACTATACACAAATATATCAAACAAGCCCTAATATATATATATGGGACTATTCACACTTTCATAAGAGAAACGAAAGAGATGGAAAAAAAAACGTGAAAGAGAGGAGAAGAAGAGAGGAAGAATAAGAAGAAGAGAAGAAAAAAGAAGAAAAGAAATGGGAAACAAATAAAATCCTCTCATATAAGCCAAAAAGATAAGTAATAGGCTTAGAAAGCCTGGAAGATGAAGAAGAATCAAACTAGTAGAGGTAAGAAATCTTGACCCAAATTTGAAATGTGGAGTTTTGATTTTATGATGCTTTGTTAGTGTTATTGGCATGTAAATGATTGCATTTAAGTGGATAATGAAATAGGAAACTAATTGTATTATGAAATGGCCTATTCATGAACATCTTAGATTTTGGGTAATTTGAGAACTATGGGATGAAATAGTCGTTGACGATGAAATAATGGTTTAGAATATGTGAAGTTGAAGTATTGTGATGGATTGTGTATTGGTGGTACATTTGGGTAAGGAAAACTTGAAGAAGTAAGCTTCGAATACTGGAAAAAGGCTCGAGTCGCGACGCGTACTGGAGATTTTATGCAGAATTGATTCTGGGTTTCACGCGTTACGACGCACATTGGAAATTTTTAGGACTTCATTTCTGGAATTGTGAGCATCGAGATGCGTAAGACTTTGCGTCACGATGCGTGACCTAAAACATCCCCACCCTAAGGGTCTCGTATCAGCTCGCATACATATATTACATCATAATATAGATATTATATGCTGTGAAGTGATAACAAGTATTCAAATGGATAAATTTAACCTAGTTCTGAAGCATATTCCACGACCTATATTCTAATTGAGTTTCTCCATTATAGATCATCACAGGAACGCATCTAGGACGTTAGTTGATTTATATGACAGATTTATAAAAGATCATATTTTAAGAGATGTTTCCTAAAGAAATATTTTCAAAGCATGATTTTATGATTTTTGAGGCATGGGGAAAAACCCACCTCAGTATCTAACTTGATACAGACATGAAATTGACGGATGACATGTGTACATGTAGAGTACTAGGGGGACAACGATACGTAACGCCCCCAGATCCTAGTTCAGGACTAGGGATGACAGATACACATAGATCCTAGATTCAGATCTTGGAGGGTAGCATAGATCCGCACCCCCAGTTCTAGTTAAGTGGCTTGGGGGACAGCGATACGTAACGCCCCAAGACAACTAGTTTCAGGTACAAGTATTGGCATGTTTTGGGGGACAACGATACATAACGTCCTAATGTCATGAATTTACACTCTTGGCTCTAGTTAGGCGTATGGGGGATGGCAAAACATAACGTCCCCATGTGTCAAGTTTTTCAGAGATAGACTTTCAATAACAATTTTTCAGAGAAAATGTTTTCAGAAATGCAGTTTTCAGAAATGAAAGTTTATAAAAGAGTTTTAGAAAGAAAATCTAGCTTCACGGAAGAGACTCAGAGTTTTTAGACAAAAGCTTTTACAACGAGTTTTATAGAAATGATGTGTTTTCAGACAATAATAGAGTTTATAGAAAAGATGGTTTTCTAGTAACTGTTTCAGTTTTAAAACTAAAATTTTATAAAAGCACCTCCGTTTTTGTTTTAAACGTCACTCACTTAGATCGTACAAATGATCTAACCCCCACTCATAGTTTCTTGTTTTACAGGTGTACCGGAGGACGAGCTTGGGAGGATAAATACTGTTGGCAGTCACATGAGGATCTGAGTCCACCAGACTAAATTACAGTTAAGTCAGAGTCATGTAAAGTCTTGCATCATGCACGTTGGATAGTAAAGATTTCATTATGTAATATGTTTAAATATTCATTGTTAGAGTTGTATTGTGAAGAACCGTTGAGAACATGTCATGAGTAAAATAATGCATGTATGTTAAATTAAGTTTGGGCATTGGTCTCTTACTTAAGTTATATTTGAGATGAGTTATCGGTATTGTATATAGTCAATGAGTCAGAGGCTCGGGTGGATAATACGGCCTATTCTCTACCGGTAGCATCTCCCGAATTGGGGATTTTACAATTTCATTACTCGGGATCATAGAAATGATATTTTATCAAATATAATACAATATTCTATTCAATAGAATAAATGATAAATTTTTACATGTACCTCCGAGGCGCAAGTACTTTCAATTATATAACCATTATACAAAAAAAAAGATTCAAATCTTAAATATTTCAAGATTCGAATTTTCTAGTTGAACATATCATATACGTAACTGTAGAAACTAATGGAACCTTAATTAAATGGATGAATTAGTGTTTCTGGAGCATATCCCCAAGAGGATTGAAATGAATTCGGTAACACTCAATATCAAGCGAATCAAATCGTATAAGATTCGATTTCTCCTACTATACAATTCCATCAAGATGGAATCGTAGAAGAATTATATGCAGTAAGAATCATATTCATTCAATAAACTTAAAACTAATTGCCTTAAATTCATATGTTTGATCATATCAAACATCTTTGAACAATTTAAAGACTCACGATATATTTTAAAGATACAATTTTCAAAACTTTAGATCGAATATCTTTGAGCCAGTCAAAATATTCTATCCGTGTTTCATCAGAAACATGTAACTAAGTTACGGCAATTCATTGACTAAGTTACGAAGTAAAGAAAATTACCTTAATTAATTTACAACTCATTAAAGTACATACATCCAATTTATCAGTTTAATAAATTTTCTAGTCCAATGACAATCATTGGTTAAATGAGATTTAATCATTTTCCCAAATACAATATTCATTAAATGGATAAGGATATGAGGTGTGATCTCGTATCAGACCATCCTTTACCATATGGAATAAGCATCTAATACTTAAGTGATAAAATCTCATAAAATATTGTTCTAAGTTATTTACTTAACCAAATATTTTCCTTAATGTTTATCTATTCATCAATGACACTACTAGTCGTTTTAAAATATGTAACAACTGTTTACAGAGAACAAGTAACTATCCAATAGTCTAAAGTTCTGATAACAAATATTAAAACAATCATTCAACAATATTTTAAATAACTAGACTGGAGATCTGGTATCGAATACCTATAGTTGTCGTATTGTGAAAATTGATATTTTCTACACAAAACTATACGCATATTCTTTCTTTAGCTTTATTATTTTACCTTCAACTATTTACAACAATTTCAAATGATTGAAAAGCAAATAATGTCGGACACGTGACCTCTAAATGTCACTAAAGCAAAGAAACATCATTATCATATAAACAAATACCTAAGGGGGTTTTCTTAATGCCAGTGAAGAATCTCAAAACATGAACCAATTCATGTCAATCTTTACTGCATAAGAAACTATTCTCTCTAAAATGATTATATCATAGTCTATTCTAATCTAGAACATATTCTAGAAATCTGCAACCATAAGCAAAGTCAGAAAATATATATATAAAATATGCATGCAGTGAATAAAAGTTTAATTTTATCTAAATAATAGAATAAGGAAAAACATAAGCGACAATTTTCATAATTTTAAACACTGCATTAGTTATGAATTTTTAACCCAGCAGTGCCTCCCACTACTTTACGTAATACCGTAATCCCCAACGAAAAATGAGAATTCAATAAATAAATCGAATTCCATAATGGAAAGTGGACCCCATGAATATATTTCGACTCATAGCTTTGGCACGTTCTCGCCTACGTATATTCACAGGTAAACAACTCATTGTCAATCACACTCGTTGTGACTCCTGATTTTGGTCCTGACTGTTTCTCGTTGTGACAGCTTTGGCACGTTCACATGAGGCGTATCAAAGCTTCACTTGTTAATGAAAAACTCAAGCTACTTATATAGTCTTGACAGTTTTGGTACGTTCAGGATTTCCACTTTCACTTGAATTTGTCTCTTATCATATAAGTTCTACCGGCACAAATGAACTACCATCAGCCATAACTGCATAGCTTTGGCACGATACAGCTATAGCATCAGGAAATCTTTCACATCCGTACTGACAAGGCGGACCAACAAAACAAATATTCATAATACTAGTTACTATAAAACCTTATTTAATGGGGATTTTCCTAAAAGATGTAATTCACTTTATTTAATCAAATTAAATAAATACATAAATGTAAAAAGTAAAGATTAGATTAAAAATCAAATTTAAAGGGTTAATCATAACATGCGTTCAGAATCAGACTCTCTCTGATACCATTTTGTTAGGGTTTTATCAGGGCGACGCATCTGAAGAAGTGCGGTTCGGGCGAAATCGTAGTTTAAAATTTTTAAACTTACGAATAAATTATTCAATATCCAATATTAAAAATTCATTCATATTTCACCTAAACATATTTATTCGATATCAAATAACGACATAAATAATATAGAAACACTATGAAACTTTTACGAAAATATTTTTCGGCAAAATAGCATAAAATGCATTTCCGACCGAACCGACCCACCAATGCACATGGGGGCTGCCCAGGTCAGCCCCAATAGCACTTGGACAGTTCATGGGTCCCCCGAATAGTGACCAACTCACTGTTTGGGCAACTGTTACAGGTAACGCCGTTTTTCGTCGTTTTCGTGTATTTTCACTCGAAACAATTTCCGGTTATTATTTTTCTTGGGCAATTAAAATAAACTAATTTATTCTAATTAAAAAATACTTAAAAATAAATTTTTATCCCAAAAATCATATTTTTCTATTTATTCCTTGAGACCCCAATAGTTTGCATTTTGATCATTTTAGTCCTAATTTGTCAAATACAAATTTAAGTGATTTTAAATCACTAAAAAAATGATTTATACATATCATATACATCAAAATACAACTCACAATAAAAATCCCACAAAAACCCAAAATTACCGAGAGGTCCCAACATTTTTCAAATTTTCCATTTTGGTCTAAATTTGTTCAAAACAACATTAGATGATATCCAATCAACACCAAATTAAATGTACAACATATATACATCATTATACAACACATATATGAAAATCCCTAATTTTGGTTTAGGTTAAGAACCCTAATTTCTCAAATTAGTCTAATTAATAAAATTAACATAATTCAACACTTTAATGTAATCTCTACAATACCAAACAAGTCTCACCATTAATCTCTACAACACCAAACAAGTCTCACCACTTTGAAAGTACTCAAGAAAAATTTTAGGTCATCAATGTGTGGCCTAACAACTTTAGAATGGCAATAAGATCATCAAATGATCAAAAGTGTGATTATACACCATTTATTAGCATACTTTGTTAAACACACATGCATACATCTTTCATTCATGCTTCCAACCATCATAACACAAACACAAGAGAGTAGAAAAACTTGAGAACAAGATATGTTATACCCAAAAATAAAAGAAATAATTTTTCTTCTAATAGGAAGTTGAAAAATAAGTACTAAAATTCATGTTTTTCTTTGGTTAACTTTTTGGCTTCAAACTTTTTATCTCAACTCTCTTTATTTATATTTTTGGAGGCTTGAACTTGTGAAGCAAAATGAAAAACAAAACCTTTAAATACTACTAGGTCATGGCCGAAATTGGGTAAAGAAAAAGAAAAAAGATATTATGCTATTTTAACAAATTAAAGAAGCAAAAATCAATTTGATAACCTTTATCATAAATGTAAAAGTCAAACTTATACACATTAATCATTTCTTTTAATAAATATCAACTTAGATATTTTATATTTTTAATTACTTTAATTATTTAATAATTAAATAATTAAACAATTATTTAATTACAAATATCCAAATATATGTATTATATTTACTTTAAATAATCCAAATACATATATTAATGATATATGTCAAATATCATAGTTGACAATTAATTAATGTGTATTTCAAGTATTTAATATAAATACACATTAATTAAGAAATGACCAAAAGGCCCATATGCATGTATCTTTCGTTTAACCGTTAAACGATTTATAAATAATCAGTATTATCATAAAAGTTACCCTAGTGCTCTACGAGTATATTTCATTAGTCAGACTCTCTAAGTTCGGGCATATCCATCACGAAATCCAATTTCGTGTCCACAAGTTATCCACCTATAAATTATGACGACTATGGATAAACTCACTGAACTATACAGGTCGAGGTCATCGCAATGTATAATCCATCTGTCACAGGTATTCGGATTATTCTAGCGATATAGATATCAACGTCAAATCTCTATAGGTATAATCTCGTCGACGTTTCTATTAGCAATCTCATAATAACACTTAGAACTCACTTCTACAGTGTACCATAGATCCATGGATTTAATGGATTGCTAATCCTATAATGAATACCTATGCTCTGTACACAGAACTGACGAATCTTATCTTGATACACAGGATTTCCTGAGGATCAGTCCACACCCAACGAACAGGTGGAGGTCTGACCTAAATAGATCGGTGGCGTGACTGCCATTAAAGTGTGGAGGATACCTCATATATCCACAATGGTATCTCAGGTCAAAGAATCACTATACTACTCAACCCGAGAAGATTCTTAATGACGTTGGTGTATCATCTATTAAGAATCTTCGGTGAGTCGTTAGTGTTTATCCGATATAAATACTCAATGATGGAGGAGCAGTTAGCATTCATGTTTTGAACATGATTGATAAGATCCGATATTTAAAGCGTTAGAGCATCATGATTGATGACAGGCTAGGCTGAAATTTGATTTCGTCTGTTTACCTGGTACATATGTTGGCTTTGTGTTGAACTTCCACATGCATTCGATGCAAGCCACTTATGAAAGCTTCATAATATGTTGTGCACGGTGGAACATGATTTGAAGAAAGTGAATCTCGGTTTATATCTCCATAGTGGAGCGAGTTTTTCGAAGGCTTCTAGGAAATCGAAGAAAATTAAAATGAGAAAGAAAAATATAGCAAAGAAAGACTCCAACAAACTCACGAAATATAAACCTGCAAGACCAAAGGTAGCTCGTGATGAATGTCTGCATTGCAAGAAGTATGGATACTAGAAGCGAAATTGTCCTAATTAGAAAGGAAAAACAGGACCCGCAGATACGCTTTCTATTTTTCCTATTATTGACATCTCTTTAGCCTTAGATGCAAATGGTGGTTGGGTGTTAGACACCAATAGTCCCACCCATATTTGCAACTTCATATAGGTCATTATGTTTTGGAAAAAATGGAAATGTCTTTAATATAGAGGAAAATAATATTAAAAGATATGAGTTGAATAATATTGAATTATGACATATGAGATTGGGCTACTGTAGACATTGTATTTTTATGCGTAACTCAATAATGAGTATTGTATAGTGGCACCGCTTGAAAATTTGGAAAGTTTAATGTCATAAGGGAAAAACTCCAAAAATTTAAAAAAGTAGACAAATCTAGGTCGGACATCACCAATCTCAGGCCAGCCTCTTGGATAATAAAATCCGACCGGATATACCCTAAAAATCTTAAATCTGGTCGGATATAGGACATTTTTCAGTGAACGTGCAATCACTAAAATCAATGGATCTGATTAATGTTCGGCTATATATATATTTCAAATAAATGTCTGGCCGGACACGTATCGAGTTGTCAGCCAGTGTGCAAATTTCAATTACTGAAATCAAGGACCTGATTGATGTCCGGATAAATATATATTTGAAATAAATGTCCGATCAAACATAAATTGAGCTGAAGTTGACACTGCAGATTGAAAATCACTAGAGACATGAAGAGCATTTGATTTCCCTTTCCCTTTTCAGCTCCAGCTTGAGCACTATAAATTAGTGCTCAAGCCATCGACAATGATAACTTTAGTCTTCAAACATCAGTCTTGTCCCAAGTTTTGAAATCCTGAAACCTGAAACTCTGAAAGAAAACAGGGAGAGAGAAACAATGAGGAAATTGATAAGAGTTTCCCAGAGTTTCCTTTTTCGGCAAGCAATCCGACAATCATCCAAGCTTTCAGAGGAGCTTTCCGAGACAGCTTCACTTAAAATATATGACATGAGGGCACCCTATTATCATTTCTCCTTATTTTACAGTATTGTTCTGACATTTTATCTTTAGTCGAACTTGATTTACGTTCGGTCAGACATACACAAGTCAAATAATTATTTGGCCATATATAGTTATTTCCTTTTGGTATATAGGATTGAAACCCCAGACATAAATTTCATAGCCGATTCTGAATATAACTCCATCTACCACTGTAAAATAATCAAACATGGCATTTTTATATAACTCGCTTTCATGGTTATTACGTTTTTTCTAGACTATTATTGTAGTAATGCATTTTTTTGTCTAGTTCACATGGAATGTCTGGCTAGACTCATTATATATCCTGCCAAACATCCCTAATGTCAATATCTAGCTAGGCTTTTTCGAAGCCAGGTCAGTTTCATTGTCTTATCCTTTAATCATTGTCTTGTATAAATATTGTCTTGTTGCTTTTGTTTATGTTCTGTAATTTCTATTATTATTTTTTCTATCCATGTGTTCCTTTGCCTTGTTACACTTCTGTTTTACGATGAATGTTCAGCCATATTTAAACTAAGTCTGGCTGGACATTAATTTCATAAAGAATGTCTAGCCAAACTTTTACGAAGCCAGGCTGACAAGGTGTGTATTTTATCCTGCTTACTTTGTTGCCTTTCTTTATTATTGATATGCTTTATAATCAATTATTTACTGCCATGTTACTTGATTATTATTGTTAATTGTTCTTGAATTTGTGCTATCTATCTCTTTGTTTTATAAAAACATGTCTGATCGGATATGCAATATGTCCGGTCGGACATCAGTCACATGAAAAATGGCCAGTTAAATATATGCCCTAATTTGTTCTATTCATATTTTATTATGGCTTCGACTGCTTCTGGATAATTATAACTTTCTCCATAACATTCCTCCTTTTACTGCCTTTATAATTCTATTTCTGGATATGTATCTTTTATCAAATCTATTACCGTCTTTATTAAGTGGTTGCATTCTTATGTGTTTAAATTGTTAATTGCATGATATCGCATTATAAGATATGGCGATACCTCTTTTAAACCTGGATATTATATTGGCATTAGTAAATGACCATTACGAACCCAAACAGATTTAAGGTTGGACCTTGAGAAGGGGTAATACAGTCTTAAATCATTCCCAGTTTCTTATACTCGATGGCGATTCATTTATTCTCTAGGTAGACCCCCGTGGGCTATCCGTACTCTTTACGGGATGGGAGCCCAACAATATCATTGTCACCGACATCATAGACATACGGTAAATCCCGCTTCGCTCCTACAACCATATAGGTGTTAGACGTCTATCTAAATTGGTTAAGGATGGTTTGATTGAAGATCTTATCTTAGATCATTATTCGATTTATGAGTCATGTATCCAAAGAAAAATAAAAATTTGCCATTTCTTGATGTGGGCACCGTGCTAATAAATTATTTGAGCTAGTACACAATGATGTGTATGGTTCATTAAAGCATGTCGCTCATGGTGGTTGTACATACTTTGTGACTTTCATAGATGATTTCACGATTGGCTATGTCTATTTGATGAGACATAAATCGAAAATATTTGATAAGTTCAAAATATTCCAAAATGAAGTTGAAAAACAAATCGATAATTCATCAAATGCCTTCGTTTAGATCGATTTGGTGAATACATGAGTGAAGAGTTCATATGTTATTTAAGGGAGAATGAGATTCTAGCTCAATATAGCCCACCAGAAACTCTTCAACACAATGGTGTGTCTGAACAAAGAAATCGTACTATATTGGATATAGTGAGATCTATAATAAGCTAAAGGTATAATCCATATTACCTTTGAGGTTATAATTTACTTACTGTTGCCCACATACTGAACAGAGTTCCATCGAAAGTTGTTTCTATGACTTCATGTCAGATATGGTATGGTAGAATTCCAAGTCTTGGATATTTAAAGATTTGGGGTTGTCCCGCGTAAGTTGTAGTAGCACACAAGGATAAACTAGTACCATTTTCGTTAGACATCCTGAAAACTATTTGGGATATCAATTCTATGATTCTGAGCAATGAAATATATTTATTGCTCATTATGCTACTTTTCTTGAAAATGAATTTTTGAGAGAAATTGAGAATTGTAGAAAGATTGAAATCAATAATTTCGATCCTAACTTAAAGGAACCTGAGATGGAACCATTGATCCAACTAGGTGAAGGATCTTTGAAAAAAGGTTCTACGTAGGTCGAGTAAAGTGTCGAGGCCTTCAGAAGGTTATTTTTTATGTCTGAAAAGAGCTTAAATGTTCTCCTCATGGGGAGCAATTCCAACCACGTATGAAGAGGCAATATTAGATATCGATTCAGGGAAATGGCAAGAAGCCATGAAATCCGAAATGGATTTTATGCATGATAATCAAGTCTGGGATTTGATTGATCTTCCTGAATGAGTTCAACATATTGGTTATAAATGTGTTTATAAAAGAAAACATAGGCTCGATGAAAGATGAAAACCTTTAAGGCCCGACTGATAGTGAAAGGTTACCCTCAACGTTTCAGGATTGACTATGAGGAAATTTTTTCACCAGTTGGCATGATAAAGTCCATTATGATACTTTTATCCATTGTTGCATATCACGA
>SKCR01029590.1:0-100892 GCA_019454045.1 Zanthoxylum bungeanum | reverse complement strand
AGAAGGGAAAATAGGGGTAAACACTTTGTAAAGCCAATTGTAATAGCTCGGTTTATACCGACCGACCACATATAAGTCGGCCGAGCACACGTTCTTTCTTAATAACAGCATCGTCTATCTTGTGCCCGTGGACATAGGCTGGATCATATCTGCCGAAACACGTTAATTGGTCGTGTTCTGGCGTATGTTTTGCTCCCTTTCACTAAATTTGCTTTTGGTTCCCCCCATAACAAAAAAAAATTCACTATTGAAGGAAGAAAGAAATCCCGGGAGAAATATTCTTTCCGCTATTGCCCCTGAGACGAAAACCGGCCGTCAACACCATTTTTGCCCTCCAATTTATTTATTTTTAGTTTTTAACTTTAAAATTTTTGATGTCTTATAATCATTTTTTTTACACTATTAATCTTTTTTACTAGACGACATTGTAAGCTAGCTACCACAATACAGGCTATGCAGATAATGGAACCTCGGCATCCACTATGTTTTAAGTGTGATCTGTTCATTAGTTTATGCAACTGAAAAATATTAAAAAAAAATGCTAATATTTAACGGTGTATAAAATAACTCATACAACCATTGAATTATACTTTACCACACGTGTTAAATATAAAATAATAATAATTTTCTTTAACACAACTCCCATGACATTGATACCACCAGAAAATTAATCTTTTTATGAAGAAGGGTTAATAAATTTTTCATTGGTTTGGTGGCAAAATTTCCAACGATTTCAAAAATAAATACTTGATCCCACACAAGAAATATTAAAAAAACAAAAAACAAAAAACAAATTTAGGTGGACCCCACCTATTTTTTGATTTTTTTAAAAATTTTCTTCCCACACAATTATTTCTCTTAGTGCACATGCATAAACAGTCCAACAATTGGGATTAGATTTACGCCTAGCATTAATTTACATTGTTATTATTACTCTTCTTAATTTACAATTGGGAATTAGATTTACGCCTAGCATTAATTTACATTGTTATTATTACTCTTCTTAATTTTCTTAATATATATATATATAATTAGTAGGGACTTAATAAGAGATCCCTTAATTTTTAAGTTATAAAGAAAACATATATTTAAATATATGTTTAAAAAACAAATAACACTTATTTTCTCATCTTCATCTTGTCTGAAATTATTCTTTATTCCCGGAAATCACATAATTGAAAGTTTATGATTTTTTTGACTTTATTTCGTTATCTAACCGCAGGTTTTATTTTGATGAAAATGTCTGTAGCTACCAGAAACTATAGGCTTTTTATCGTTGTAGCTAGAGTTGGAGGTTGCAGGCCTGCTAGGGTTGGCTTGGCACGTCTGAATGGGGGAGTGAAGGCTTCCTAAAGCAGACTTTTCAGGCCTAGTTGCTTCAAGTTTGTCAGTTTTCTTGGAAGACGAGGCCTCTATCACCGTTTTGCTAATAGAGCAGGCGCCAATGAAGAGCGTGGTGGCCATATTTCCTGAAAAAATGGTAGTTATTGTTGGTAGTTTGGCCGATGTCAGTCTGTCCCAAGCTGGGGCGAGTGCACGCTAGGGGCAAGTCTTCATGCTCTAGAGGCAGGGTGCTGCTGGGGATATTCGGGACAATGCTTGCTTCTGACTAGCTGAAACCCACTAATTATGTGGAGCATTACCTTTTTGGCATTCATCTTCAACATCCAACATTATATGTTATTACTCTTATTAATTTTCTTAATTTCAACTATATATATATTTCAATATATGTGTTGACAAAAGCAAGTCGCCCTACAACGAAGGAGTTAGTAAAGGACAAAAGCAAGCAGGGCGAATAGGTATCACGCCACAGGACGATTTGAAACCAGGACGACGACGAGAAGAGCAATCAGAAGGGTCGACAGAAGACACAACAACTAGGATGACAAGAGAGTCAGGACGATTTAAATAGTTAAGACAGTATCACCCACAACTTGGCAGTATCACCCACGACTTGGCAGTTCAACACACACAATCTAGCAGTTTCCTCTATGATCAGGCCAGTTATGGCACACTATTTCAACGATTGGAGACGTGATCCAACAGATACAGAGAAGTTACGGACTGAAATCGTCCGAGCAGTTAATGAGTTCAACTATAAAAGGCTTACTCATGCGAAGAGGAAAAGCCCTCGAACAAATGAAGACTCAAAATGAGCATTTTATTTTTTATTTCGTAGCTTTGTAATTTTAGGACTGTAATTTGTGTGCTTGTGCCCCTTGGAGGCTTATTCACTTAATCAAACACCCATTGCTGGGACTGTGTCTCAAGAGGTTTGAACCTTACACGTCTTTTGACAGAAAATTGTGCAAACAGTTTTTGGCGACCATAGTGAGTGAATTGGTGTAAAAAGTGGAAATGCTTATGAAAAGAAACACTCAAACTGGCTCAAGTACGGAGAAGGAGGACTGGAGGAAACCAACCAGCCCCACGTTCCAGCCGTAGTAGGCCATTTCGAGGGTCTAGTAGATGCTAGTCGATATGAACCTATGCGAGAGCTCAGCCCTAACGCGGTTCGCGCCTTGTTCTGTGAGTTCACGCAGGATGTTGTCGAGCAGGTTAGGCTTCAAAACGCTCATATCATAAAAACGTTTACTTCAACTAGTAAGTCGCATTATAAAAATATGGCCAAACACCTAAGCTTATTAAATGTGTTAATGGCCAAATGTGTAAACGGGGGGACAACCCTACCGTGGACTACACCTCCTCCTGCACCAAGCAGTCAGGAGGCTGGTCCGAGCAATATTCCTCCGCAAGTGGTCACTGTCCCTGTGACTTTCTGGGGGGGGGAATAAGTCCTGGGGACATTGGCCCACATTTAGGGCCAAACCTACACCAAGGGCCAAATATGGCACAACATAAAGTGGTGTTGCCCCAAGGTCTCCAGGCTTGGCAGAGGTAGAGTCACGGGCAGAGTCACGACTATGTCCCACTTGTGCGAAGACCACAACCACCCCCATAGCAATGCCATTCAATGACAATGATAATTTGAGAGAACAAATGACCGAAATTCTTCAGAATCAATTCGGTCAAGGGATAAGGCCAATTCGCTCAAGATATTGAAAGCCATATCTAGATTGGATCGATGTAGCATATCTGTGGCCTAGGAATTACAAAATACTAGAATTTTCTCTGTTTACAGGGTCTGGGGAAGTTTCTACCATGGAACACATAGGGCGATTTACCCTTCAGTATGGAGAAACGAATGATTTCCATAAATTGAGGTTATTTCATGGCTCACTGTCAAGAGTAGCTTTCTCCTGGTATGTCAGCCTTCCGCCCAACTCGATGGAAAATTGGCAACAAATGGAACAACTATTCCATACAGAATTCTACAAGGTCGAATATGAAGTGGCCTTGGCTGATTTGGCAAACTTAAGACAGTTGCTAGGAGAATGGGCCGAGATGTTCTTACAAAGGTTCAAAGTGGCTTGAGGCCGATGTTACGTACCTTTGCCAGAAAAAGAATTTTTGAGAATCGTCCAAAGCTGTCTCAATTTCGATCTGAAAAAGAAATTTCAAGATTGTGAATTTTGGGATCTCCCCCAACTCACCACTAGTGTGGTGCATTATGAACGGTTATTAAGAGAGGAGGAGCAAATGAAAAATTCCAACAAATGAACTTATTACAGGAACATCAATTATGAAATAGATGAAATTGACATCGAATCGGCCGACTTATGTTTGGCCGAATTGGTTAAAGGAAAGTCGTACGTTTGCAAGGCGTGGGCTGAACCCCAAGCCAAAGAAGAGAATGATAAAAAGAGCAGGAAATTCTCTTTCGATATCACGAAAGTCGATGCCATATTCGATCAATTATATAAAGACAAGCAAATTAGTTTGAGCGATCGCCACACATTGCCAAGTGACCGGTACTTACATACGCGTATAATGCAAGCGCACGTATCGTTCAAGTAGTATAAAAAGTATCGATCCCACGAGGACTTAATACCTAGGCTATTAATTTTATGAGGCCAAATGATTACTAGTATCTAATGAGTTGATTGTTTTGATTGGAATGATGATTTAAAACAAGTAAATAAAATTTGAGTGAAAGTAGATTTTAGAAAATTCAATATTAATAAACTATCCAAGGTTGTGATTCCTTCCAATATTATTTAAAGATGAAGTGGTTGTCTTACAATTGAGTAATATATTGATTTATTAACCTGGAAAACGAAATTATGTAAAAGCCTCTTCTGATGGTCAATTATAAATACCTAATTTAACCCAATTAATGATATTCCTATATCAATTAAGTTATCTGAATTTATTAAGTTCAAGTTCCAATTATGACTAACCCCGCCCGATAGGTATATTCATATCCTGTAAGGAAATCTATTAAAGGGTTATCTATCCTCAAAGAAGATCGTGGGCTATTGAGTCTAGGGTCTTAAACCTAAAATCCTTTTTCCAAGTTCATTTTATGTTTACCGAATCAATTTTATTAATGGCCAGTTAACAAGACGAATTAAGACTAAGGCTCAATAAATAAATCTTTATATTGCCCAAACCATATTCTAACCCCTTATAAACCAGTGATATTGACATTCATCACAACCCTAGATAACTAACTTAGTCACGACTCATAACTAGGGCTGGTAAATACATAAAAATAAAAAACATAAAGTAAATGCTGAAAAGTAATTACGGTAAAGTAAATACTGAAAAATAAAATTGCAATAAAATAATATATTAACTTGTGATGATATTACCAACCAGCCATATATGCAGTATCCTGATTAAGTCAAATTAAGTCCGACCAGCTATATAGGTGGTATCAAAATTTGTCCATGGACCTGCCACATATGCGGTAAGAAAATTTAGTTACCAACCGATCAATCTGGCAGTATCATTGCTTAGTCAGGTTTAAACCAGTTTAAAATAAATTACCAGCCGACCAATATAGCGGTCCATATATTTTGCATACCCATTTTTACCTTGATAGTATCATGTATCGTGAAGTTGCTTTCGCTCGAGGCGGTGAATCATTATATGGCATCATCACTCATTGGCACGCACCTTAGGGTATAAAAAAGGTGTGCTCATTGGTCACTCGAACCCTTGAGTGGGGAGACCTAGTTGTGGCAACCCTTCACCTATGGGAGCCTCTATCCATACCCATGTAAGCCCGCATGTGAACCATAGTTGTATGACCTATAAAATCCACCCTTTTATGCTTGTGTTGACCAATATCATTTGGATCCAGTTGGGCTTCTAGTCATAAGATAAGAACTTGTTGGGCCATTTAAATTGGGACAAGTTTATTACTTATGACGATTAAGCTAAAAGCTTTCAAAATGACGATGGGGCACTTTTTTTTGGGGCCCTTGTCATTTGAAGTTGTTTAGTCACTTTATCGCAAAAGTGTAAACCTGTTGGGCCTTTTCAACTGAGACAAGTTTACACCTCGTAATAATATGATTGAATGCTTTGAAATGATAATAGGCCAACTTGTATGAAAACCTTGATGGACTTAGAAAATTCAATCATAATCTAAATATGCTAGAAGCATGAGTCCGATATCCACACTGGCTTTCATCCAGGAAGGATACGCCTTGTTACGACATATTTATTTACTTTGGATACCTCCAAGTTCATCCCCATGACAGCGGTTGCTGAAAGCCCAATTCATCATTTCAAGATAATAGTATGATCCCATAATAGGCTTAGTTCATGTTGTAAATGGGCGGTCTTTGTCTTTTACTGATGGAAAGGGACAGAAGCGGCCAAGGTTCACCCCGTAGCATAAGAGAGAGTAATTTTGTGTACCTTACATCAGCGCATAGAACAAGCCATACTTAGAACCTAAAAATAGACTTAACATGAGTATGAGAGAAATAAAGTCGGAGGGATATATTTTATTTTGGTAACCATATGCATCTATATATATCTCATGCATCACACGCATACATGCATCATGTTAACCACGTGTCTTAAAAGCCATCATAGATCTTCGTTGGTGTAGAGAAGAAAAAAAAGATTTGTCAAGAAGTGTTTAACAAACATGGATAGCGGGGAAGAGGAAGCCGAGAAACAAAAAAAAATTACGGTAAGAATAAAAGGACCATTGGGGGGCGTTCAGTAAAAAAAGAAAAGAAAAAAGAAAAAAAAAAGAAAAGAAAAAGAAAAAGAATGGAAAAAAATAAAAATAAAAAAAGGAAGAAAAAAAGGAAGAAAAATTATTTGTTTTTAGTCCTTAATAGTTAGGCATAAGTCTAATGATGAAAACTTTTACTTTAGCTTGAAATCTTAAAAACGATAAGTTCTTGACGTGCTTTTATCTGATACTTTGAGTAATTGATCTATGTTAGACTCGTAAGCATTTAATTATAGGTTTTTAACAGTGAATACCTGAGTAGCCGGCAATGTGACTAGTTGAAGGAATTATGGATCGATTAATGACCGTTCGCTTAGATGTCTATCCTGATTTGCTTGTGTTCTGATGTATGTTATATTTGAAAATAAAAGAAAAGTCTCTAAAAAAATTAACCACCTATAACCGATAAGCGTGAAGCTACCCATGGGCGAGTGTTAGGACCACCATGAGGAGAAATGCTACCTTAAAGGGTAGGTGTGTTAAAAAAGAAGAAATAAAGAGAGAAAGAAACGAAAATGAGACAAAAGAAATGAAAAGAAAATCATACCATATTGAGCATAGAAAAAGGAATTGCAGAGCATAATTCAGACATCTAGGTTGGTAAGACCCATCGATCCTAATTTTTTTTTAAAAATCAATGAGTTGGCTTACTTGGGAATCAGGTTGTAAATGAACCCTTACACACACACACTTTGAGTTTGGCTTAGATCATTTATTCAAAAACTCGGATTTAAGTTGCATTGAGTGCTTTGAAGATTCTTTGGTCTCATTACTAGACATTCTTTGAAGACAATAATATGTATAACTATTGGGACTATTTTGGTAGCCTATAATATACTATATTGTTACAGAATGCCACATCACGTAGTCCACCTTGACCTAGTGCAAACAGCGGAGAACGAAAAGCTAAGCCAAGTCTGGGGGGTGACCAGTCTACCACCCCACGAATAAGGAACATAATATGATCTCAAGTCATGAGACCAAAGAGAATTGAGCAATCGTTAGAAGAGAACTGGTAGAAGGAAATTGTAAACAGACCTAGGGGCCGACTGAAGACATTTGTAGGCAAAGAGCACAAGGAAGACCTAACCCATCGGAATAAGGAATGCATCCATGCATATATGCATACACATCATATACATGCAATTTTTGTTTTGTGTTCGCAGGTTTTGAAGAAAAAAGGAAAAAGCGACAAAGATGAGAAAATTAGGAACGGTTCAAAAATGAACCATCACAACTTAGGAATGATTCAAAAATGAACCATCACAACTCAGAAATGGTTCAAAAATGAACCATCTCAACTCAGGAACGGTTCAAAAATGAACCATCACAACTCAAGAACGATTCAAAAATAAACCATCTCAACTCAGGAACGGTTCAAAAATGAACCATCACAACTCAAGAACAGTTCAAAAATTAACCATCTCAACTCAGTAACGGTTCGAAAATGAACCATCTCTCATCAAGTAACAGTTCAAAAATAGACAACCATCTCAACAGTAACGGTTCAGAAATAAACTATCTCTCATCAGTAACGGTTCGAAAATGAGCCACCTCATATTAGTAACGGTTCGGAAATGGATCACTATCTCATCAAGTGACGGTTCAGAAATGGACCAGCATCTCAACAAGTAACGGTTCAGAAATGAACAATCTCTCATCAGTAACGGTTCAGAAATAAACCATCTCTCATTAGTAATGGTTCGGAAATAGACCACCATCTCACATCAGTAACGGTTAAAAAATGGACGACCATCTCACATCAGTAACGGTTTAGAAATGAACAACCATCTCACATCAATAAGGGTTCGGAAATGAACCACCATCTCATAGTAGTAATAGTTCAGAAATGAACCATCATCTCACATCAGTAACGGTTCAGAAATGGACTACCATATCATATCAGTAATGGTTCGGAAATGGACCACCATCTCATATCAGTAACGGTTCGGAAATAACTACTATCTCACATCAGAAACGGTTCGAAAATGAACCACAATCTCACACTAGTAACGGTTCGGAAATGAACCACCATCTCACATCAGTAATGGTTTGGAAATGAACCACCATCTCACATCAGTAACAGTTCAGAAATGAACCATCATCTCACCTCAGCTCAGTAATTGTTCTAGAATAGGCCACCTCGGATAAAGTAATGGTTCGGTAATGGACCACCTCTCATATCAGTAACGGCTCGAGAATGAACCACCTCACACCAGTAACAGTTCATGAATGAACCATCCACCTCTCAAGTAACAGTTCGGGAATGAACCATCTCAAAGTAATGGTTCAGGAATAGACCACCTCTCATATCAGTAATGATTCGGGAATGGACCACCAACATCATATCAGTAACTCCTCGGGAATGAGGACTAGCAAGCCATGAATGGCGCTCCGAGAATGGAGCTTTGTTCGGGAATGAACCATCACATCAATAGCGGTCCGGGAATGGACCACCTCTCACAAAGTAACGGTTTGGGAATGGACCAGGGGTTGAAGCACCTCACCACCAGATCAACTCAGTTTGAAGCATCTCAAAACAACAGGTAAGTTCGGTGACAGTTGGCAAGCCATGTAAGTAAAAATGCATGCATAACTTTGATAGGATTGTCACTGTTACGCACTGTACAAGCCCATCAAAGTGGGGGCGACTGTAGGCACTGCATTTTTGTATAAAGCCCGATGATGAGCCTCGTATGAGCGACTGTAGTAAGTCGTGGGAAATGGACGTCAGAAGGGAAAATTCAGTAACTAATACATTATCTATTTAATTCATTTGTTTAGCCTCGGGTTCGCTCCATTGGTCTTTGTTTCAAATATTAGCCTTGGCCCAAAGCCCACACAACCCATAAGAGGACCAAACGCCCAAGCCCATATACCCAAGCCACACGCCCACATCACAAGACCCACAAACCCAAGCCCAATCCAAAATATTCAAATCACATTTAACACATGCCAAAATCCCTCCCAAATCCCATTCCAAATTAAAAATATCTTGAATCTAAATCCCAACAAAAATACATAATATTCTTTTCTTAAATAAATTAATTAAATACACCCATTTATTGCTTGATTTGTTTCCTTTTGAAAACCAATGCACAAGAAAACCCTAGCACACAAGTATAAAAACATGACAAAACCAAACCTGAGGGACTCTCCTCTTTCACTCTCATTCACGACACTTCAAAAAAATACAAGAGAGACAAACCCTAATACAAACAACACACGACTTTTTCACCTCTCTCTTAGCTCTTCTTAAGACTCTCTCTCCGGGCCAAAATAAACAAAAAAATAAACTTAACAGAACACACTCTCTCTCGGAAACAATGAACTAGTAAACAAAAGCCCTAACTTATTCTTCGACATTTCAACCCCTCATCAACGCACCACACAAGACCGACAAACTTCACACACAGACCATTCACGTGAGCCAAGCACAACAGCCCCACTAACACACACAAGGACACTCGGCCCTTCCCTATACTTGACAACACACACAAAGCTCTTCAACAACCGACCAAAACATGTTAACAACAAAGACCAACAAACCCAACAACCTTAGACATGTTAAAACCCTAAGCCAGTAAACACACACACATCAGAAAACCCCTAAGACCTCACCGATCATTCAGACGCCAAAAACACACACAGCCACTCACGACATTGATGTACTAGCATACTACCCACTCACTTAGGCGCACAACACACTCACACAAAGCACACACAACTCACACATGCAACACACATTACCCCCCATCTCTCTCTGAACCACGACACCATCACACACGACATTTAGGCTCTCTTCTCTCCATAATTCACACACTCAATAAACATAGCCCAAAACCAGAACCGGTAACCTGACATAGACCCTACACTTCACACAACCCACTCACAAACTACACCCCACTGACCGAATGAATCAAACAAAAACAAATAACCCTCACTTCAACCGAACAAAAAAATAGCCAAAGAGACACACAATCCACTACCAACCCTTCACTCATGACACTCGAAAAACAGCAACACTCTCACTGACCGACAAACATACTACCATCCATATCATCGACTGAACTAAGGAAACAGACTAACTTACGAGGCACAAACCGACACCAATATCAAGCACTCAAACAAGAACAAATGGTTCCTAAAACAATCCATAAATAGAGACAAAATAGCCCTTAAATAGACACAAAAAGCCCCTGAAATAGTCCCTAAAACACCACAAAATAGTCCAAATCATCCCGAAACCAGTCAAAAAATAAGCCTGAAAATAGCAGCTAAACAAGGAGAAAACAGCAGCCCAAAACGACGGAAATGTCGAACCAGTGAACCGGAAAAGTGACGGAGCATTAACCCTTCCGGTGATGGCGCCACGAACTTCTAAGAAGTAACTTAAAAGGTAAGACCCGAGGGCACCCTTTTCTATTTATTTATCTTTTCAGTTATTTATTGCCATTCGTTCACATGCATCATTATGTTCCATGAATAATTTTTTATTTATATTGGGTTAATGATTGCGTGCTATCTCTTGTGCTATACCGGATGGAAACCCATTCATAAATTCTGTAGCCGAATCCGAAAGGACGGTAGTGCGGTCTATACTTGGGATACAATTCTATGTACCGCTTGAGAAATATTCATGCACGTGTTTATGTCATTTTAGATACCATTTTGGTAAACTCGTTTGAACAAGTTTCCGAATGCTACTCGAACGCGCATGTATTATATCTTATCATGCATCATATTCCATCCCGTTCTAATGCGTTTCTTAATACTACACGAACATGCACATTCTGCCTCACTCCGTTCAAATGTGTTCTCGAACGCTATACGAATGCACACATAATTGGACAAACTCTTTTATCATATTTTATGCATGTTTGCCTCTTTGGTTATTTCCTTTTGCATCGTGTGCTTAAATATCTCTCTTTAGTATTAACACTTTTACTATTATTATTAATTACATTATTGCGCTTCTTTGTCTAATATACTTGTGGAATTATACATTTGCTGTCATCTTTTCATTTACATTCATGGGTGTGCAAACTTTTATGTCATTTGAATTATCTTGCATATGTTGCATAAGACTTGGTTACATAATTGTGTAAAACTATTCATTACGATTGGCATAAGTAAGGGACCATTCTAAACCCAACAGTTGGGGTAGTTTCTTCTGAATGATGGCACTGCATTCTTCTGTCAATGCTACTGTCTCGTAATCTCCCAATCTTCGTTTTCGTGAAAGAATATCTTTCATGAATTTGACATAGCTGGGCATTTGTTCCAAGGCTTCTGCAAATGGGATATTGATGTGCAGCTTTTTGAATACTTCCAGGAATCGAGCAAACTGCTTGTCCAGTTTGTTTTTCTGAAGACGCTGAGGAAAAGGTGGAGGTGGAGTAATCTGTTCTTTTTCCTTTGCTTCTTTTTCCTCCATCTGTTGCTTTGCTTCTTTTGGAACATCTTCAATGGTTGCCTTGATTCCAACATCTTTGTTGATTTCAGTACCACTTTTCAAGGTGATGGCTTGACATTGCTCCTTCCATCGGTTCCTTGGATTCGGTTCTGTGTTGCTGGGTAGATTTCCTGGTGGTCTGTAACTCTGAGCATTGGCCAGTTGTCCAATATGATTTTCCAGTGCTTTGATAGAAGCTGATTGGTTCTGAATCATAGCATCGTATTTTTTAACTGAGCCAGCACTTCTGCCATTACTGGTTCTTTTTCATGCTCCTGGCCTTTGTTATGTTGCTGGAATACAGGTGGTGGATTGTTCTATTGCTGAAATCCTGGTGGTGGATTGTTCCTTTGTCCAGAATTGTTGCTCCATGAAAAATTGGGACGATTTCTCCACCCTGGGTTGTAGGTGTTGGAATATGGATTGTTTCCCTGTCTGTTGAAATTGTTGACATAATTCACCGTTCTTCAGGTTGAGTTGGCTCTGGTGCTCCTCCATATGTTGAACTTGTTGCTCCAATGTTGCTTTGAGTGTTGAGAGTCTCCATGAATTTGCATATCTGGTCCAGTTTGGCACTAACTGCTGTGTTGGCTCCAACTTCATAAATTCCTGCAATTCTTTGAATCAAGCTCCTTTCTGTTGGCCACAAGGAATTGTTATTGGCCATCTCTTCGATTAGGTCCCAGTCTTGATCTTCTCCTTTTGACATCAAAGCTCCTCCAGCAGCAGCATCAATAGTGGTTCTCATCAATCCAGAAAGTCCATTATAGAAAGTTTGGACTTGAAGCCATTTTGGAATCTCATGGAGAGGACATTTCCGGAGCAGATCTTTGTATCTTTCCCAAGCTTCGTACAGGGATTCTGAATCTTGCTGCACAAAGGATGTGATGTCATTTCTCAGTTTTGCTGTTCTGGCTGGTGGAAAGTACTTTGCAAGGAATTTGGTGGCTAGAGTGTTCCATGTTGTGATGGAACCTGCTGGTAGTGAATGTAGCCAGGCCTTTGCTCTGTCTTTCAAAGAGTATGGAAAAACCCGCAATCTCATTGCTTCTTCAGCTCCTCGGTTGTAATTGAAAGTGCCGCAAACTTCCAGGAAGTTGCTGATGTGGGCATTAGGATCTTCAGTTGCATTCCCCCCAAACTGAACTGACTGCTGAATCATTTGAATGCAAGTTTTGATGTCACCTGCATTTGCTGGTAAGGGAGGAAGTACAATACAGGAAATGAGGCCATCTACCACTGGAATGGTTCTGTCTCGAATGGGAATTGGTGGTGCAACCTCCAAAGGTTCGGGTTCCATGTTAACGATTGATTCTTGGCCTTCTCGCCTATCCCTTCTCAACTGTCTGATAGTTCTTTCAATCTCTGGGTCAAACGGTCGGATTTCAAAGCTTCTGACTCGTCTCATTAAGTGTCTGAGAACCTGAAAACACAAGAAAACGAAAACAATAAGTAAAAAGAAAAATTAGATACAAGTAACGAAACTAACCCGTAAACTAATAATGAAAGATAAATAAGTCCCCGGCAACAGCGCCAAAAACTTGACCGGCGTAATCACACGCGTATAACGCAAGCGCACGTATCATTCAAGTAGTATAAAAATATCGATCCCACGAGGACTTAATTCCTATTGTTGTTATTAATTATTGAATCTATTTATTTACAAATATCTAATTGAGGGTGAAGAGAATGATTGCTTGATTGATTTGGTTGATTGTAGTTTTGCAAAATAAATAAACAAAAAAAAAAAACAAAAGAAAATACTAAGGAAAATAACAAAAGACACAAAGATCTAGGGTTGTGAATCATTCTAATATCTTTTAAAAGATGAAGTGATTATCTTATAGTTGGGTAAAATATTGATTTATTAACCTGGAACACGAAATTATGTAAAAGCCTCTTCTGATGGTCAATTACAATACCCAGTTTAACCCAATTGAACCATATGTCTATGTCAACCAAATTATCTGGATTCATTAAGTTTAAGTTCCAATTATGGCTACCCCCGCCTGACAGGTATATTCCTATCCTGTAAGGAAATCTATTAAAGGGTTATCTATCCTCAAGGAAGATCGTGGGCTATTAAGTCTAAGGCTGAAACCTAAAATCCCTATGTCTAGTTCATTTTAGATTTACCATATCAATCTTATTGGTGATCAGACAACAAGAAGCATTAAGCTTAAGACTTAATAAATAAACCTTTAAATTACCCAAACTATAAAATAACCCTTTATAAACCGGTTATATTGAAATTCATCACAACCCTAGATACTAACTTAGTTACAATACATAGCTATGGCTAATGAAAACTTAAAAGACATAAAATAAAAATGCTAAAAAGTAACTGCGAGAAAGTAAAAGCGGGAAAGTAAATGAAAATAAACTGCCAAGATAAAAGGAATTACTTTTACTAATTACTAACTTAGATATCTCCCTTAGTATAACATAATCACTTGTGAGATTAAAACCAACCGACCATATAGATGGTACCTGATTAAGTCAAGTTAAGTCCGACCAGCCATAAAGGCGGTAAAATTTGTCCATGAACCTGCCATGTAGGCGATAAAGAAATAACCAGCCATAAAGGCGGAACCAAAATTAAATTACCAACCGACCAATCTGGCGGTATCCTTGCTTAGTCAGGTTTAACAGTTTAAATTAAATAGCCCACCGACCAATATAGCGGTATTCATTTTAAGTCAAATTTTAGAATAGTGAATATGTTGTGTCTAAGGGAGATTAATCTAAGATAGTAACAGTAAAAGAATTACCTTTCACCTCGGCAGAGGGAAGTTACCTCCTCATGGTTGAAAAATAAAAACTGAAAAAGTAAAGAAAGGAAAGTGTTATGCGTAAAAGTAAACTACGGAAAGTAAAACTGAAAAAGTAAAGAAAAGAAAGTGCGAAAGTGAAAATTAATTACTGAAAACTAAAAATAAACAAACTAGATACAATCTTTTTATTTTTTCATTAAGGATTTCAAAGAAGAAAGTATGAATATTACAAATGAAATGGCTTGGTATTTATAGGCAAAATTTTGCCACCATCAAATCATCAATCAATTTCTCCACCAAATCCATTATTAATTTCTCCACTAATTACTCCACCAAATCCATAATTGCTCCACTAATTGCTTATCTTGTTTGGTGGTGATTTGATAATTTTTATTAATTATTTATTAATTAATATTTTGCTTTGAAAATGATTGATAATGACTTTTAATAATTACACTCCACATACTTCTGGATGGTTCATCAATTTCGGTCATGAAAT
Source organism: Zanthoxylum bungeanum (assembly GCA_019454045.1). Taxonomy (NCBI): domain Eukaryota; kingdom Viridiplantae; phylum Streptophyta; class Magnoliopsida; order Sapindales; family Rutaceae; genus Zanthoxylum; species Zanthoxylum bungeanum. The sequence goes on along the minus strand of SKCR01029590.1, from coordinate 86,061 downwards.
CATCAGAATTTGAAAATATTTTCTCTTTAAAAGTTGTAGATATTTGAATCTTCTTTAATCTGGAACTTGAATCAGCTCAATCCGATATCTGAGTAAAACGTTATGCCCAAAATACTACAGATGCGCAAAACTGGAATTTCCAAAACTGCACTTCGTCAAAAACGCCCTTTCAAATTTCCAATCTCCAAAATTAATATATCAAGTCCAATAATTGCCCTTATTTGATCCACATTTCGTCCTAAATGATTTCATTGAGTCCCGATATTATTTTATCTGCAAAATAAAATAAAACATATCAAAACGTTCATCAAACCCGAGAAACTAAACAAAATATTAAGTAAAAGGGGCGGTAAATATTGATATATTTTCCGCTCATCACACCCCCAAACCTAACATTTTGCTAGTTCTCGAGCAAAACAACAAAATAAAATTAAAATTAAACTAAGCCACTTTCGTAGGGATCACGGTTGCATTTAGCGTATGCAACAAGCCTTTAAACCCCTAGGTGTCCCTAGTGGACGAGTTGTAGTCTCGTGAGGGTTTACAACAACGATACCCACAAACGTTTTACAAAAGTAAAAAGTTAGTTAAAACTAATGCACACAAAAGCAAAAAAAAGAGAAAAGAAGAATAAAGAAGTTAATGACTAATCAAGTGAAACTTCTACTCCAAGTTACTAGTTGTTTTGTTTCTTTCTAAACTACCGAATAAGTAAATTCTCCGATTATATTTACCATTCTCCATATACACAGCCAGCAAAATATTAATCAACTCATTTTTGCCCACAATAGTCACAAGTGCAATTGATAAGAGAATAATATTTTTGTCCTAAGGTTCTATTAGATTTCACACCTTTTTATAGTAATGGAGTAAAATTTTTTTTTTCTGATTTTTCTCATTTTTTCTTTCTTTTTTTCTCTATTTTTTATTTATATACAATATCTTCTGTCTATGTAGCGAGCTTTGGGTCGGTGGCTCCCAAACCAGTTGGCTTTAGGGCACCAGGTGTTAAGACACCCCTACAGACTTAATTACCCAGACATTAGATATAAATATTTTTGCAACATCCTTGATCCATGTAGCGAGCTTTGGGCCAGTGACTCCCAAACCAGTTGGCTTTAGGGCACTAGGTGTTAAAACACCCTTACAGACTTAATAACCCGGATCTTAGATGCTTTATTTTTATTTTTTATTTTTTTTTTAAACTCCATCACTTTTTGAGATGCTTCCTCCAATTAAACTATAGCACTGAATATTACAATCCTGTCAGTTACAGCTCATGTCCGTATGTTACTATGCTTGTTGATAATACTTGCCAACTAAGCATATGAAGATCCATTTTAGTCAGTTTTATGGAGAATCTACAAATTAAATAATTCAAAAAGAAATAAACAAAAATTAACTTGTTTCGAAATAGGTTTGAAATACGTCTCAGGAGTGGAAACTCCTTACTCAGCTATCTCTTACCAATTTCACCTTTTTAGTCAAAATAAAAACACAAAAACGCAAAATATTTTTGTAATTTTTGAAAATTTTTCAATTTTTTTGTATTTTTCGAAAAATTTTGGACTAAAAATAAAAACAACACATAAACTAAAAACAAGATACTAATCAACTAATTCCCTCCCCCAAACCTAAATGAGACATTGTCCTCAATGTCTTAAACAGTAAATGAATAGTTTAGAAGATAGTACCTGATTAGCTGAAATTCTACAGGAAAATTAAAGGTTAAGATCCAGACTGATCCGACGTCTCTTACCACGATCGTTCTCTGACCAATTTATCTTAGAAATGATAGGATCAATTGTGTGGCTCATGAGCTAAGAGTTGATCTATTAGATCCGGAGCAGTTCTGGCAGTATAGAGGAGATCTTTCATAGGTTTTGACACGAACCCATTTCTCCGAGCATCATCAAGAAACACACAAAGAAAATCATAAAATCCTTCAACATTGTACAGTCCAAGCGGTTTCTGGTGTATGTTCAGGTTCGCCCAAGATAACACTATAAAAATTTCCTCCAATGTGCCCAAGCCACCTGGCAAAGCAATAAAAGCATCAGCACGGTTAATCATTTCTACCAGTCGTTCAGACATACCTGGCACGATAAGTTCCTCTCCATTTGATGGTTCAATAAGATTTTCCTCTGCCAAGGGTTTTGGGATAATTCCCAAGACATGACTGCCTCCTTCCTGAACGGCCTTTGAAACGATCCCCATTAGTCCAAGATTGCCTCCGCCATATACTAAATTCATATTCCTTGCAGATAAGACTCGACCCAATTCCTTTGCTGCTTCTATGTATTGTGGCTTAACACCAACACTAGTACCACAAAACACACAGATGTTTTCAACTCGTGTTCTTGATGTGGCTTCCATGTTTTTATGTATTTCTTTCTCAAATCAGGATGCCTTCAAAAGTGCATTGACGAGCTGAATTTATAGTACCTGAAAATGGTGAGTAAAAATAGCACAAGTATCTTCCAGAGGACGATTAGTAGCAAAATAGTAAAATAAATCGTGATAGTAAAAAAAAGTCTGGATCCTGTCGGAGAAAATAAAAGAAAACAACAAAACAAATCAGAATTATTAGAAAAAGACAAAGAGATAAAATATGTACAAGAAAAGTAACGGCTTGATTGACATCTATGCGTCAGGGACAAGCTTCCCATCCAATTTTCTTATAAATTGGCAAACAGGGTCTTTTTGAGTCAGATTCCCAAGACTTAACTGTTGTCTTTCTTTTAGAATTGTGTATGTAATTTGCGAATGGCTATATGAACATATCCACTGGGATGAGTCTCAAGAGTCGAAGATAGATCATCTAAAGACTCCTTACTCAAGCCATCCCTAATGAATTTAATTTTGTCTTCGCGATTATCAGACACCATTCCTAAAGAACGACAACGAATATTACAATTCCAACGTGCACATTTGAAACAAACACCCATTTTCTTTGCTCTACGTTTCTTTGAATATGTGCTTCTTCCAAATCCAGGCAAATAAGAAGTACAAGAATCAGAATATTCACCTGCTAATCGAACTCGTGCTTCGATTACCCAACGAATGTCATTAGGAATACCATGGATCGTCACTAGTCTCATCCTTCCAAGCGAGCTTTGTAAACTTTCATCAGAGATTTTTGAGGGAGAGAAGGAAATTGCTTGTGAAGATTTGTGAGAGCTTCTTCCATCTTGTAATGACTAAATCTGCAAAAACTAAACACACCAAATTAAATCACACCAAATCACAATATATACAAAGATTGCATGGGTTGCCTCCCTGCGAGCGCTAAGTTTAAAGTCGTCAGCTAGACGTGACTTTTCGAACGTTTAGGTTGGATCTGAAAGTGTGACACTTTCTTTTTGACGCTCCAACGGTTCTCCCCAATAATGCTTAACCCGCTGACTGTTAACTTTGAATGTGTTGTTGGTATTGGGATCCAGTAACTCAACAGCTCCATGTGGTAAAACCTGAGTGATCACAAATGGACCTGACCACCTTGATTTCAACTTTCCAGGGAAAAGTTTCAACCTCGAGTTGTACAACAACACCTGTTGCCTTGGTTCCAACTGTCTGTGCACTATTTTTCGGTCATGCCATCTCTTGGTCTTTTCTTTGTACAGTCTGGCATTCTCATAAGCCTGTAGGCGAAATTCCTCCAATTCATTGAGTTGGTGAAGTCTTTTCTCTCCTGCAGCTTGTGGATCAAAATTCAACTTCTTCAGTGCCCAGTACGCCTTGTGTTCAAGCTCAGCTGGCAGATGGCATGCTTTCCCAAACACCAATCGATATGGTGACATACCAATGGGTGTCTTGTAAGCTGTACGGTAGGCCCATAATGCATCGTCCATTTTTGTAGACCAGTTCCTCCTTGTTGATCCAACGGTTCTTTCCAAGATTCTTTTGATTTCTCTGTTTGAAACTTCAACCTGTCCATTTGACTGTGGATGGTAGGCTGTGGCAACCTTGTGAGTAACTCTGTATTTGGATAGAAGTGCATCAAAGTATTTGTTGTAGAAATGAGAGCCACCATCGCTGATGATTGCTCGAGGTGTTCCAAACCGAGTGAAAATGTTCTTTTTCAGGAATTTGATCACCACTTTTGAATCATTGGATGGCAGTGCAATTGCTTCAACCCATTTGGAGACGTAGTCTACAGAAACCAAGATGTACAGGTTTCTGAATGATGGAACAAAGGGTCCCATGAAATCAATACCCCACACATCAAATATCTCAACTTCCATGTTTTGCAAGTGCTCCTTCGCCTTCCTTCATTCTCTCGAAATTCCCCCTCTGGCACATGTCACAATTGAAAAGCAAAAAGATAAGCATCTTTAAAAAGTGTAGGCCAGAACAAACCTGATTGAAGGACTTTTGCTGCAGTTTTGTTTCCGCTGAAGTGTCCGCCATATGGTGATGAATGACAGTGCTGCAAAACACTGTTGACCTCCTCTGTGGAACACAACGTCTCAATAATTGATCAGCACACCGTTTGAACAGGTACGGCTCATCCCAGATATAGTGCTTGACTTCTTTGAAGAATTTCTTCCGTTGTTGAGTTGTCCATTCCAACGGCCATTTTCCTGACACAATGTAGTTGACATAGTCAGCATACCAAGGGGTATCTTGTTGTTTCATGGCAAACAGCTGTTCATCTGGAAAAGTTTCTTTGATTGACAGTTCTTTGCCATCTGTTTCTCCATTCTCGATCCTCGATAAGTGATCTGCCACCTGGTTCTCTGTTCCTTTCCTGTCTCGAATCTCCACGTCAAATTCTTACAGAAGAAGTATCCAACGGATCAATCTAGGTTTGGCATCTTTCTTCGCGATCAGATATTTGATTGCTGAATGATCTGTGTAGACTACCACCTTGGGACCCAACAGATAAAAACGGAATTTGTCAAAAGCGAACACAACTGTAAGCAACTCCTTTTCAGTGGTTGTGTAGTTGAGTTGAGCTTCATTCAAAGTTCTGCTGGAGTAGTAAATGGTGTGGAAAATCTTTGCTTTGCGTTGTCCCAAAACTGCACCTACATCAAAATCACTAGCATCACACATTACTTCAAATGGAAGGGTCCAGTCTGGTGTTACAATGATGGGGGCAGAAACCAGCTTCTGTTTCAAGATCTCGAAGGCTTCCTGGCATTCTTTGGTGAAGTTGAAAGGCACATCCTTTTCCAGAAGATGGCAAAGAGGTTTTGCAATTTTGGAAAAGTCTTTGATAAATCTCCTGTAAAAACCTGCATGTCCAAGAAAACTCCGAATGCCTTTGACAGATGTTGGAGGAGGTAGTTTTTCAATTGTCTTGATCTTTCTTTTGTCTACCTCGATTCCCTTTTGTGAGATCCGGTGTCCAAGAACAATGCCTTCCTGTACCATAAAGTGACATTTCTCCAGTTGAGTACCAAGTTCGTGTCTTCACACCTTTGTAATACCTGTTCAAGATTTTGCAAACAATGATCAAATGAATCTCCAAATACAGAAAAGTCATCCATGAAAACCTCCATACTCTGCTCCAACATATCTGAGAAGATGGCCATCATGCAACGCTGAAATGTGGCAGGGGCATTACATAGTCCAAATGGCATCCTGCGGAAAGCAAAAGTACCATAGGACATGTAAATGTGGTTTTCTCCTGATCCTCTGGTGCAATGGAAATCTGATTGTATCCTGAATATCCATCCAAAAAGCAATAGAACTCATGTCCCGCCAATCTGTCTAACATCTGGTCAATGAATGGCAGCGGAAAATGGTCCTTTCTGGTGGCTTTGTTCAGCTTACGGTAGTCCATGCATACTCTCCATCCAGTCACCGTTCTTGTCGAAATTAACTCGTTCTTTTCATTGGTGATCACAGTAATTCCTCCTTTCTTCGGCACACATTGCATAGGACTCACCCAACTGCTGTCTGAAATGGGATAATGATGACCAGCATCCAACCATTGATGATTTTTTCTTCACGACTTCCTTCATGATTGGATTGAGTCTCCGTTGATGCTCCACAGTGGGTTTGTACTCATCGTTCATCAAGATTTTGTGCATGCAAAATGATGGACTAATGCCTCGATGTCTGCTATAGTCTAACCAATGGCTTTCTTGTGCTCTCGCAATACTCTCAGCAACTTTTCTTCCTTTTCCAATGTTAGCGACGAAGAAATTATAACAGGTAATTCAGAAGAGTTTCCAAGAAATGCATACCTGAGATGGCTCGAGTAGTACGTCAGTAACAGCTCCAGCTGCTGGTGGTTTTTCAATCGAGGGTTTGATCCGGTCTGTCTTTGGAAGTTCCAAACTTTCAATTGTTTTGTGTCACTTTGAAACGAAATGGCTTGTCAAGATAGTTGATACATTCCATAATTTCAGCATCAAGCTCACTGTCAGACATGTTGGGTGATGCAAGCTTCAAGTTTGTCAGTGGGAATTGTATTAGTATCTTGAATGATACTATCAACAATATCAATTCTGAAGCATTCTTCTTCCTTGTCTTCACTCGGGAATTTCATGGCTTTGAAAACATTGAAAGTAACTTCTTGGTCCTGAACTTTTATGGTTTAGTTCTTCTTTTTGTACGTCAATCACAGTTCTCCCTGTAGCCAAGAATGGTCTCCCAAGAATGATTGGAACATCTTTGTCTTCTTCCATGTCTAGGATGATGAAATCTGCTGGGAGAATTAGTTTGGTCAACTTTGACCAGCACATCTTCAACCACTCCTCTTGGAAATGCGACGCGTTCGATCAGCAAGTTGCACAAAGAAACTGAGGTAGGCATTGCTTCTCCAATTTCCAGTTTCCTGTAAATAGAAAAAGGCATCAAGTTAACACTAGCACCTAAATCACATAAAGCCTTACCGATGTAATGTTTCTCCAATGGTGCACGGGACTGTGAAACTGCCAGGATCTTTCAACTTCTGGGGTAGTTTCCTCTGAATGATGGCACTGCATTCTTCCGTCAATGCTAATGTCTCGTAATCTCCCAATCTTCGTTTTCGTGAAGAATATCTTTCATGAATTTGACATAGCTGGGCATTGTTCCAAGGCTTCTGCAAATGGGATATTGATGTGCAACTTTTTGAATACTTCCAGGAATCGAGCAAACTGCTTGTCCAGTTTGTTTTCTGAAGACGCTGAGGAAAAGGTGGAGGGTGGAGTAATCTGTTCCTTTTCCTTTGCTTCTTTTTCCTCCATCTGTTTGCTTTGCTTCTTTGGAACATCTTCAATGGTTGCCTTGATTCCAACATCTTTGTTGATTTCAGTACCACTTTTCAAGGTGATGGCTTGACATTGCTCCTTCCCTCGGTTCCTTGGATTCAGTTCTGTGTTGCTGGGTAGATTTCCCGGTGGTCTGTAACTGAGCATGGCAAGTTGTCCCATCTGATTTTCCAGTGCTTTGATAGAAGCTGATTGGTTCTGAATCATAGCATCGTATTTTTTTAACTGAGCCGCACTTCTGCCATTACTGGTTCTTTTTCATGCTCATGGCCTTTGTATGTTGCTGGAATACAGGTGGGGATGTTCTGTTGTTGAAATCCTGGTGGTGGATTGTTCCTTTGTCCAGAATTGTTGCTCCATGAAAAATTGGGATGATTTCTCCACCCTGGGTTGTAGGTGTTGGAATATGGATTGTTTCCCTGTCTGTTGAAATTGTTGACATAATTCACCGTTTCTTCAGGTTGAGTTGGCTCTGGTGCTCCTCTATAGTTGAACTTGTTGCTCCAATGTTGCTTTGAGTGTTGAGAGTCTCCATGAATTTTCATATCTGGTCCAGTTTGGCACTAACTGCTGTGTTGGCTCCAACTTCATAAATTCCTGCAATTCTTTGAATCAAGCTCATTTTGTTGGCCACAAGGAATTGTTATTGGCCATCTCTTCGATTAGGTCCCAGTCTTGATCTTCTCATTTTGACATCAAAGCTCCTCCAGCAGCAGCATCAATAGTGGTTCTCATCAATCCAGAAAGTCCATTATAGAAAGTTTGGACTTGAAGCCCATTTTGGAATCTCATGGTCAGGATGAGGAAGTATCAGATTCGAGGCCAGATCTTGTATCTTTCACCAAGCTTCGTAAAGGATTCTGAATCTTGCTGCACAAAGGATGTGAGTGTCATTCTCAGTTTGCTGTTCTGGCTGGTGGAAAGTACTTTGCAAGGAATTTGGTGGCTAGAGAGTGTTCCATGTTGTGATGGAACCTGCTGGTAGTGAATGTAGCCAGGCCTTTGCTCTGTCTTTCAAAGAGTATGGAAAAACCCGCAATCTCTTGCTTCTTCAGCTCCTCGGTTGTAATTGAAAGTGCCGCAAACTTCCAGGAAGTTACTGATGTGGGCATTAGGATCTTCAGTTGCATTCCCCCCAAACTGAACTGACTGCTGAATCATCTGAATGCAAGTTTGATGTCACCTGCATTTGCTGGTAAGGGAGGAAGTACAATACAGGAAAATGAGGCCATCTACCACTGGAATGGTTCTGTCTCGAATGGGAATTGGTGGTGCAACCTCCAAAGGTTTGGGTTCCATGTTAACGATTGATTCTTGGCCTTCTCGCCTATCCATTCTCAACTGTCTGATAGTTTTTCAATCTCTGGCAAACGGTCGGATTTCAAAGCTTCTGACTCGTCTCATAAGTGTCTGAGAACCTGAAAACACAAGAAAACGAAAACAATAATAAAAAGAAAAAATTAGATACAAGTAACGAAACTAACCCGTAAACTAATAATGAAAGATAAATAAGTCCCCGGCAACAGCGCCAAAAACTTGACCGGCGTAATCACACGCGTATAACGCAAGCGCACGGACGTTCAGTAGTATAAAAATATCGATCCCACGATGACTTAATTCCTACTGTTGTATTAATTATTGAATCTATTATTTTTACAAATATCTAATTGAGGGTGAAGAGAATGATTGCTTGCTTGATTGATTGTGGTTGATTGTAGTTTTGCAAAATAAATAAACAAATAAAAAAACAAAATAAAAACTAAGGAAAATAACAAAAGACACAAAGATCTAGGGTTGTGAATCATTCTAATATCTTTTAAAAGATGAAGTGATTATCTTATAGTTGGGTAAAATATTGATTTATTAACCTGGAACAACGAATTATGTAAAAGCCCTCTTCCGATGGTCAATTACAAATACCCAGTTTAACCCAATGAAACCATATGTCTATGTCAACCAAATTATCTGGATTCATTAAGTTTAAGTTCCAATTATGGCTACCCCGCCCGACATGTATATCCTATCCTGTAAGGAAATCTATTAAAGGGTTATCTATACCTCAAGGAAGATCGTGGGCTATTAGTCTAGGCTGAAACCTAAAATCCCTATGTCTAGTTCATTTTAGATTTACCATATCAATCTATTGGTGATCAGACAACAAGAAGCATTAAGCTTAAGACTTATAAATAAACCTTTTTTAAATTACCCAAACTATAAAATAACCCTTTATAAACCGGTTATATTGAAATTCATCACAACCCTAGATACTAACTTAGTTACAATACATAGCTATGGCTAATGAAAACTTAAAAGACATAAAATAAAAATGCTAAAAATAACTGCGAGAAAGTAAAAGCGGGAAAGTAAATGAAAATAAACTACTGCCAAGATAAAAGGAATTACTTTTACTAATTACTAACTTAGATATCTCCCTTAGTATAACATAATCACTTGTGAGATTAAAACCAACCGACCATATAGGCGGTACCCTGATTAAGTCAAGTTAAGTCCGACCAGCCATAAAGGCGGTAAAATTTGTCCATGAACCTGCCATGTAGGCGATAAAGAAATAACCAGCCATAAAGGTGGAACCAAAATTAAATTACCAACCGACCAATCTGGCGGTATCCTTGCTTAGTCAGGTTTAACAGTTTAAATTAAATAGCCCACCGACCAATATAGCGGTATTCATTTTTAAGTCAAATTTTAGAATAGTGAATATGTTGTGTCTAAGGGAGATTAATCTAAGATAGTAACAGTAAAAGAATTACCTTTCACCTCGGCAGAGGGAAGTTACCTCCTCATGGTTGAAAAATAAAAACTGAAAAGTAAAGAAAGGAAAGTGTTATGCGTAAAAGTAAATTACGGAAAGTAAAACTGAAAAGTAAAGAAAAGAAAGTGCGAAAGTGAAAATTAATTACTGAAAACTAAAAATAACAAATTAGATACAATCTTTTTATTTTTTCATTAAGGATTTCAAAGAAGAAAGTATGAATATTACAAATGAAATGACTTGGTATTTATAGGCAAAATTTTGCCACCATCAAATCATCAATCAATTTCTCCACCAAATCCATTATTAATTTCTCCACTAATTACTCCACCAAATCCATAATTGCTCCACTAATTGCTTATCTTGTTTGGTGGTGATTTGATAATTTTTATTAATTATTTATTAATTAATATTTTGCTTTGAAAATGATTGATAATGACTTTTAATAATTACACTCCACACACTTCTGGATGGTTCATCAATTTCGGTCATGAAATCATCAGAATTTGAAAATATTCTTTCTTTTTAAAAGTTGTAGATATTTGAAACTTCTTTAATCTGGAACTTGAATCAGCTCAATCCGATATCTGAGTAAAACGTTATGCCCAAATACGACAGATGCGCAAAACTGGAATTTCCAAAACTGCACTTCGTCAAAAACACCCTTTCAAATTTCCAATCTCCAAAATTAATATATCAAGTCCAATAATTGCCCTTATTTGATCCACATTTCGTCCTAAATGATTTCATTGAGTCCCGATATTATTTTATCTGCAAAATAAATAAAACATATCAAAACGTTCATCAAACCTGAGAAACTAAACAAAATATTAAGTAAAAGGGGCGGTAAATATTGATATATTTTCCGCTCATCAGCCACTTTGTGTTTGGGCCCCCAATCATTTGAAGTTGTTTAGCCACCTTATCAAAAAGTGTAAACCTGTTGGGCCTTTTCACTAGGACAAGTTTGCACTCACATAAATAATATGATTGAATACTTTGAAATGATAATGGGCCAACATGTATGAAAACCTTGATGGTCTTAGAAAATCCAATCATAATCTAAATATGCTAGAAGCATGAGTCCGATATCCACACTGGCTTTCATCCAAGAAGGATACGTGATGAGTGGTAAATCTATCAATATTTCCCACTCATTTGACCTAATATTTTGTATAGTTTCTTGAGTTTTGTGAATATGTTGATGTGTTTTGTGTTATTTTGTAGATAAATAAAATTTCAGGACATTCTGGGGGTGATTTGGAGCCAAAACAGTTTATAATGGGTTAGATTATAGTTTGGGTAATATAAAGATTTATTTATTGAGTCTTAATCTTAATGCTTTTTAATTAACTGGCCATTAATAAAATTGAACTGGTAAACTTAAAATGAACTTGAATAAGAGATTTTAGGTTCAAGACCTTAGACTGAATAGCCCACGATCTTCCTTGAGGATATATAACCCTTTAATAGGTTTCCTTACAGGATAGGAATATACCTGTCGGGCGGGGTGACCGGCGTAAACACACACGTATAATGCAAGCGCACGTATCGTTCAAGTAGTATAAAAATATCGATCCCACGAGGACTTAATTCCTACTGTTGTTATTAATTGTTGATACTATTTATTTACAAATATCTAATTGAGGGAGAAGTGAATTGATTGCTTGAATGATTTGATTTGAAGATTTACTAAATAAATAAATAAATAAAAAGACAAAAGAAAATACTAAGGAAAATAAAAGACTCAAAGATCTAGGGTTGTGAATCTTTCTAATATCTTTAAAAAGATGAAGTGATTATTTTATGTTTGTGTAATAAATCAATTTACTAACCTGGAACACTAATTTAAGCGAAAGCATATGTCGATGGTCAAATGCAAATACCCGGTTTAACCCAATTGAATCATATGTCTATGTCAACAAAATTACCTCGATTCATTAAGTTTAAGTTCCAATTATGGCTACCCCCGCCTGACAGGTATATGTCTATCATGTAAGGAAATCTATTAAAGGGTTATCTATCCTCAAAGAAGATCGTTGGCTATTAAGTCAAAGGTTGAAACCTAAAATCCATATGTCTTGTTCATTTTAGATTTACCACATTAATCTTATTGGTGATCAAACAACAACAAGCATTTAAGACTTAATAAGTAAACCTTTAAATTACTCAAATTATAAAATAACCTTTTATAAACCGGTGATATTAGATTTCATTACAACCTAGAAAACTAACTTAGTTATAACACATAGTTATGACAAGTAAAAAAAGACATAAAAATTACTAAAAAGTAAATGCAGAAAAATAAATAAAATGTTAAGGTAAAAGGAATTAACTTCTATTATTAACTATTTAGATATCTCCCATAAAATAATATATATACTATTGTGATATTTTAAATCAACCGTCCGGAATGGTGGTATCCTGATTAAGTCAAATTCAAATATACCAGCCATAAGGCGGAACAGAAATATAAACTTTAACCAACCGTCCAATATGGCGGTATCCTCATTCAGTCAGGTTTAACCAATTTAAATTGAATAATCAACCGACCAGTATGGCGGTATCCTCATTAAGTCAGGTTTTAAATAGTTTATATATATTATATTTTAGGGAGATTAATCTAAATAGCAATAGTAAAAAAATTACCTTTTTACCTTAGCACAGAGAAGTTACCCTCGCATAGTAAAACGGTAAAAAGTAAAAATAAAATTACTATTAAAAAAGAATAGAATTACTATTATTATTTTAGAACTTAATTAAAATTAACTACAAAACTGAAATTAAAAGAAACTAAGAAGAAAACTCCCTATTTACATCAGAAGATTTCAAGAAAGAGGTACATTTGAAACTGAAAATTCGTTCTGAATTTATAGGCTCGGGTAAGGGGAGCGCGTCGAGCCGCGCAAGCCTTGCACGGCGCGACGCGCTGACGTGGCAGCGTCTAATTCGTTGCTTCGCATCTGACACGTGGCACGGCGGCTGAAAGAGGCGGCTCATTATATTTTCGACACATGGCAAGGCGGCTCGTTGTAATTTCGACACGTGGCAAGGCAGCTGGAAGAGGCGGCTCGTTGAATTTGCGACACGTGGCATGCGGCGCATGTTAGCGGATTGCTTGTGATGATGACACGTGGCACGGCACACGTTAGCTAAGTCAAATTTCTCAGATTCTGACTTGTTGACCAGGCGCACGTAGCAAAAAGGCGGCTCACGTTAGGCGTCGCGACGCCCAAAATGACCAAAATGCCCTTTTTGCCAATTTTCACAGTTTTGCACCAAATCACCTCCAGAATGTCCTGAAACTTTATTTATCTACAAAATAACACAAAACACATCAAAATATTCACAAAACTTAAGAAACTATACAAAATATTAAGTTAAATGAGTGGGAAGTAGTGATACATTTATCACTCATCACACCCCCAACCTAACATTTTACTAGTCCTCGAGCAAAATATAAAATAAAATAACATAATAAAATTTAAGCCACTTTCGTAGGGATCACGGTTACATTTAGCGTATGCAATAAGCCTTTAAACCCCTAGGTGTCCCTAGTGGACGAGTTATAGTCTCGTGAGGGTTTACATCAATGATACCCACAAACATTTTATAAAAGTAAAAAGAAAGTAAAACTAATGCACACAAAAGCAAAAAGACAAGAGAAAAGAGAATAAAGATGTTAGTGACTAATCATGTGAAACTTTTACTCCAAGTTACTAGTTGTTTTGTTTCTTTCTAAATTACTGAATAAGTAAATTCTCCGATCATTTTTACCATTCTTCATATACACAGCCAACAAAATATTAATCAACTCATTTTTGCCCACAACAGTCATAAGTGCAGTTGATAAGAGAGTAATATTTTTGTCCTAAAGTTCTATCAGATTTCACACCTTTTTGTAGCAATGGAATAAATTTTCTGATTTTTCTGATTTTTTTCTTTGATTTTTTTCTTTATTTTTATTTATATATATATCTTTCATCTATGTAACGAGCTTTAGGTCGGTGACTCCCAAACCATATGGCTTTAGGGCACCAGGTGTTAAGATACCCCTACGAACTTAATTACTCAGACTTCAGATATATATATTTTTGCAGCATCTTTGATCCATGTATCGAGCTTTGGGCCAGTGACTCCCAAACCAGTTGGTTTTAGGGCACTAGGTGTTAAAACACCCTTACAGACTTAATAACCCGGATCTCATATGTTTTTTTTTTATTCCATCACTTTTTTGAGATGTTTCCTCCAAATGAACTAGAGTACTGGATATTACAAACTTTTCAATTTTAGCTCATGTCTGTATATTACTATGTATGTTAATAATACCTGCCAACTGAGCATATGAAGATTCATTTTAGTTTGTTTTATGGAGAATTTACAAATTAAATATTTCAAAAGGAAATAAACAAAAATTAACTTTTTTCGAAATAGGTTTGAAATACGTCTCAAGAGTGAGAATTCCTTACACAGCTATCTCTTACCAATTTCACATTTTTAGTCAACATAAAAACCATAAACATAAAGAAATAACTTCTACTGGTCATGGTGTTTGACTAACTGTCGAATGGAATTCCTGTTGTAGATTCCCCAGAGGGAGGGTGGAGCAAGGCTCACTTAAGTACCCAAGCCTCTTAGGCTCTTATCGCTTGGTGTCAGGAATAAACAACGAGTCCTCTAACTTAATTTATCACAATGAGCTACTGGTGAATGATTATCTAGGTGCCTTCACAGCTTTTCCTTATAGAAAGGTAGTGAGTGAAGAAAGACACCAAACCATCACCTACTCCCTAAACAGTAGAAGAAGAGTTTAGAAGATAATACATGGTTAGCTGAAATTCTACAGGAAGTTAAAGGTTAAGATCCAGATTAATCCGACGCCTCTTACCACGATCGTCCTCGGACCAATTTATCTTTGAAAGGATAGGGTCAACTCGTGGTTCATAGGCTATGAGTTGGTCAATTAGATTCGGAGCAGTTCTAGCAGTAAAAAGGATTTCTTTTAAAGGTTTTGATATGAATCCATTCTCCGAGCATCATCAAGAAACACACAAAGAAAATCATAAAATCCATCAACGTTAAACAGCCCAATTGGTTTCTGGTGTATGTTCAGGTTCGCCCAAGATAGTACAATAAAAATTTCCTCCAGTGTGCCCAAGCCACCTGGCAAAGCAATAAAAGCATCAGAACGGTAAATCATTTCTACCAGTCGTTCAGACATACCTAGCACGATCAGTTCATATCCATTTGATGGTTCAATAAGATTTGCCTCGGCCAAGGGTTTTGGGATGATTCCCAAAACGTGACTGCCTCCTTCTTGTACAGCCTTTGAAACGATCCCCATAAGTCCAAGATTTCCTCCGCCAAATATTAAGTGCATATTCCTTGCAGCTAAGACTCGACCCAATTCATGTGCTGCTTCTATGTATTGTGGCTTAACACCAACACTACTACCGCAAAACATACAGATGTTTTCAACTCGTCTTCTTGAAGTGGCTTCCATTTTTTATATATTTCTTTCTCAAATCAGGATGCCTTCCAAAGTGCAATGACGAGCTAAATTTATAGTACCTGAAATGGGTGAGTAATAATAGCACTAGTATCTTCCAAAGGAAGCTTGTTAGCTAAACACCAAAATGAATCGTGAAAGGTCAAAAATTCTGGATCTTGTCTTTGAAAATAAAAGAAAATAACAAAAGAAAATAAAATAAAAAGCAATTATTAAGGCAACAGAATTGTGTACGCAATACTCAATTCGCTTAGTATAAATTCATTTAGGATGCGTCTCAAGAATTCATTCCTTACTCATCCATCGCTAATGAATTAGCTCTCATCTTTGCCAATCACCATTCCTTCTGTCTTATGCTTTGGTTGAGCTTTTCCTACAAAAATAACACACAAAACTCTACAACATGGGTACACAAAATATAAAAATAGAAATTATAATAAGTTGCATGGGTTTCCTCCATGCTAGCGCTAAATTTTTCGTCTTCAGCCAGGCGTGACTGAAATCTATCTGTCAAGGAGGTTTTAACGTCATTTTGGATGTCCTATTAAAGACAATCCCGTGTGCGTTGCTTTTGAAAGGTCTCTTCCAACGATAAAGTGGCAAAAAGAGTTTTGTCTCATTAACTGCTTGTGCCACCTTTTTAATCTTTGTTGCTCCGGTGATTCCTGAAAAGAAAGAAAGAAAATCAGGAGGTCTTGTATGGTGCTTGACTTGGAATGGAAGTTCCATTCTGTCAAGATTCTTGGTGATATCTCTGATTTGTACTCCCCGATACATCGATGTTTCTCCTGAATGCCATGGATTTTCAATTTGGTCAGACATTTGCTCCTCTATTTGCTCTGCTTCTTGCTCCATCTTTTATTCACAGATGAATTTTAGGATCTCGGCATTCAGTTCTTCATCTGTCATCTGTGAAATGCATGTTCCCGAAGTATCTATGTGAGAATGTAAAGAAATGTCAGATTTTAGGTCTTCATCCTCTGATCTGAGTGAACTGATTGGCTTAGGTAGATCGTCTTCAAACATTAGTGCAAAACATTCTCCAAGATCTGCATTCTGAGGATGGAAAGTTTCATCCTTCCTTGTTGGTGCAGTTGGTACAAGTAGCTCAGCTTCTTCATCTTCGTCAGAGTCAGAATAATAAAAATCAAATTGAGACTTTGTTGGTGCAGGCTCCTGAACTGATACCTCTGATTCTTGATACTGCTCAGCCTCGTCCTCTGTTATGATGTCATGATGAATCTCAGGATATTCAAAGGCTTCTTCAGTATTATTTGAATTTGCTCCGTGAGATATGTGATTCAGGTTATCTGTTAATTGTCTAACTTGATCTGTCATCCTTTGTATAGACGCTGCTTGACTCTGAATTTGTACATCAAATTGAGCTTCCCGTTTCTCGAGCCAATCTTTGAGCATGTCATTCAATTGATCTTCCTTTGATGGATCTGGTTCTTGATGAAGATCATAGATGGATGGTGGATAAGATGGAAAATGTGATAATTCTTCTACCTTGAATGATTCCAATAATTCTGCCACTCTGAAAGGTATATACATTGATCGCTCGGGTGGTTACCATCACATATTACACATCTCCCCATTTCATTCTGATGAGCAAATTTAGTATTACTTGATTCTGAATTCAAGTGATAATTGTTGGGCTGGACAACAGGCCTCAGAAAACTAGACTGTTGCTCCTGGATTTGGGGTGTATCTTTTTCTAGTAAAGCTCGTAATTTTTCAAAATGTTCCATTTTTTAATCACCTGAAAACAAAAGGAAGAAATAAAAAGTACAGATAATAATAAAGAAAATTAGATATAAGTAAATTTGATAGCTTCTAAATTAATAACTCTAGAAAAATAAATCCCCAACAACGGCGCCAAAAACTTAACCGGCGTAAACACACACGTATAACGCAAGCGCACGTATCGTTCAAGTAGTATAAAAATATTGATCCCACGAGGACTTAATTCCTACTGTTGTTATTAATTGTTGATACTATTTATTTACAAATATCTAATTGAGGGAGAAGTGAATTGATTGCTTGAATGATTTGATTTGAAGATTTACTAAATAAATAAATAAATAAAAAGACAAAAGAAAATACTAAGGAAAATAAAAGACTCAAAGATCTAGGGTTGTGAATCTTTCTAATATCTTTAAAAAGATGAAGTGATTATTTTATGTTTGTGTAATAAATCATTTACTAACCTGGAACACTAATTTATGCGAAAGCATCTGTCGATGGTCAGACGCAAATACCCGGTTTAACCCAATTGAATCATATGTCTATGTCAACAAAATTACCTCGATTCATTAAGTTTAAGTTCCAATTATGGCTACCCCCGCCTGACAGGTATATGTCTATCATGTAAGGAAATCTATTAAAGGGTTATCTATCCTCAAAGAAGATCGTGGGCTATTAAGTCAAAGGTTGAAACCTAAAATCCCTATGTCTAGTTCATTTTAGATTTACCACATTAATCTTATTGGTGATCAAACAACAAGAAGCATTTAAGACTTAATAAATAACCTTTAAATTACTCAAATTATAAAATAACCTCTTATAAACCGGTGATATTAGATTTCATCACAACCTAGAAAACTAACTTAGTTATAACACATAGTTATGACAGTAAAAACAGACATAAAAATTACTAAAAAGTAAATGCAGAAAATAAATAAAATGCTAAGGTAAAAGGAATTAACTTCTACTATTAACTATTTAGATATCTCCCATAAAATAATATATATACTCTTGTGATATTTTAAATCAACCGTCCAGAATGGCGGTATCCTGATTAAGTCAAATTCAAATATACCATCCATAAGGCGGAACGGAACAGAAATAAACTTTAACCAACCGTTCAGTATGGTGGTATCCTCATTAAGTCAGGTTTAACCAATTTAAATTGAATAACCAACCGACCAGTATGGCGGTATCCTCATTAAGTCAGGTTTTAAATAGTTTATATATTATATTTTAGGGAGATTAATCTAAATAGCAATAGTAAAAGAATTACCTTTTTACCTTAGCACGGAGAAGTTACCCTCGCATAGTAAAACGGTAAAAAGTAAAAATAAAATTACTATTCAAAAGAATAGAATTACTATTATTATTTCGGAACTTAATTAAAATTAACTACAAAACTGAAATTAAAAGAAACTAAGAAGAAAACTCCCTATTACATCAGAGGATTTCAAGAAAGAGGTACATTTGAAACTGAAAATTCGTTCTGAATTTATAGGCTCAGGTAAAGGGAGCGCATCGAGCCGCGCAAGCCTTGCGCGGCGCGACGCGCTGATGTGGCAGCGTCTGATTCGTTGCTTCGCATCTGACACGTGGCACGGCGGTTGAAAGAGGCGGCTCGTTGTATTTTCGACATGTGGCAAGGTGGCTGGAAGAGGTGGCTCGTTGTAATTTCGACACGTGGCAAGGCGGCTGGAAGAGGCGGCTCGTTGAATTTGTGACACGTGGCATGCGGCGCACGTTAGCGGATTGCTTGTGATGATGACACGTGGCACGACGCACGTTAGCAAAGTCAAATTTCTCAGATTCTGACTTGTTGACCAGGCGCACGTAGCAAAAAGGCGGCTTACGTTAGGGGTCGCGACGCCCAAAATGACCAAAATGCCCTTTTTGCCAATTTTCACAGTTTTGCTCCAAATCACCTCCAGAATGTCTTGAAACTTTATTTATCTACAAAATAACACAAAACACATCAAAATATTCACAAAACTCAAGAAACTATACAAAATATTAAGTTAAATGAGTGGGAAATAGTGATACATTTATCACTCATCACATGGGTAGCCATAATTGGAACTTAATCTTAATGAATCCAGGTAAATTGGTTGACATAAACATATGGTTCTATTAGGTTATACTGGGTATTTGTAATTGACCATCGGAAGCGGTTTTTATATAATTTAGTGTTCCAGTTTAGTAAATCAATACATTACCCAACTATACGATAATCATTTCATCTTTAAATAATATTGGAATAAATCATAACCCTGGATAGTTTTATAAAATTGAATTTTCTTCAATATACTTTCACGTGATTTTTATTTACTTGTTTTTAATTTAATTTGTAAGTCACCATTCCAATTCAAAACAATCAATCCATTAGATAACAGTAATCATTTGGCCTCATAAAATTAATATATTAGGTATTAAGTCCTCCTGGGATCGATAATTTTTATACTACTTGAACGATACGTGTGCTTGCATTATACGCGTATGATTACGCACCGGTCAAGTTTTTGGCGCAGTTGTCTGGGACTTAGTTATCTTTCACTATTAGTTTTGAGGTTAGATACTTTTACTTGTATCTAATTTCTTTTTACTTATTTATTTTGTTTTCTTATGTTTCAGGTTCTCAGATACTTCATGAGACGAACCAGAAGCTTTGAAATCCGACCGCTTGACCCAGAGATTGAAAGAACCATCAGACAGTTGAGAAGGGAAAGGCGAGAAGGCCAAGAAGCAATTGTTAAGAAGGAACATGAACCTTTGGAGGTTGCACCACCAATTCTTATTCGAGACAGAGCCATTCTGGTGGTAGATGGCCTCATTTCCTGTATTGTACTTCCTCCATTACCAGCAAATGTAGGTGACATCAAAACATGCATTCAGATGATTCAGTAATCAGTTCAGTTTGGGGGGAATGCAACTGAAGATCCTAATGCCCACATCAGCAACTTCCTGGAAGTTTACGACACTTTCAATTACAACCAAGGAGCTGAAGAAGCTATGAGACTGCGAGTTTTTCCATACTCTTTGAAAGACAGAGCAAAGGCTTGGCTACATTCATTACCAGCTGGTTCCATCAAAACTTAGAACACTCTAGCCACCAAATTCCTTGCAAAGTACTTTCCACCAGCCAGAACAACAAAACTGAGGAATGACATCACATCCTTTATACAACTGGACTCAGAGACCCTCTATGAATCTTGGGAAAGGTACAAAGATTTACTCTGAAAATGTCCTCACCATGAGATTCCAAAATGGCTTCAAGTCCAAACTTTCTATAATGGACTTTCTGGACTGATGGGAAACACAATTGATGCTGCTGCTGGAGGAGCTTTGATGGCAAAATGAGAAGATCAAGCTTGGGACCTAATCGAAGAAATGGCCAACAACAATTCCTTATGGCCAACAGAAAGGAGCCTAATCCAAATAATTGCAGGAATTTATGAAGTTGGAGCCAATTCACCAGTTAGTGCCAAGCTAGATTGGATAAGCAAATTCATGGAGACTCTCAGCACTCAAAGCAATTTTGAAGCCACAATTTCACCTTTTGGATGAGCACCAGAACCAAACCAATTTAAAGAAATGGTGAATTATGTCAACAATTTCAACAAACAGGGAAACAATCCATATTCCAACACCTACAACCCAGGGTGGAGGAATCATCCCAATTTCTCATGGAGCAACAATTCAGGGCAAAAGAATAATCCACCACCATGATTCCATCAGTAAAGCCAGGAGTTTGAAAAAGAACCAGAAATGAAAGAATGGATTGCAGAGATGTTTAAAAAGCAACAATCAGCATATGATGCTATGTTTCAAAGCCAATCTGCTTCCATCAAAATACTGGAGAATCAAATTGGACAACTGGCCAATGCTTAGAGTTACAGACCGCCAGGTAACAACACAGAACCAAATCCAAGGAACATAGGGAAGGAGTAGTGTCATACCATCATGTTAAAAAGCGGTACTGAAATCAACAAAGATGTTGGAGTGAAAACAACTACTGAGGAAGTTCCAAAAGAAATAGAGCAACTGATGGAGGAAAAATGAGCAAAGAAAAAAAACAGATCACTCTACCTCCACCTTTTCCTCAGCATCTTCAGAAAAAACTGGACAAGAAGTTTGCTCGATTTCTGGATGTTGGGATGTATGCCCTGGAGCTACATGTGATGTAAATGGCTTCATGTGTTTAGAAATAAAAGGATGTATTATTCATTTATCTAATTGTTTGTTCAATATCGCATATTATATATCTTCATAAATACCGTAGATTACTTATGTACCATCAGACTTGGTGTATGAACGTCATGCACTAGAGGATTTAAGACTGCAGTTAGTAATCTTAAATAGTCCATAGAGAGCAAACAAACCGGGTACTTTGTTTATGGTTTATCTATAGCTGCGGTCCATTATATATTTGGATGATGATCTTAATCCGGATCGTCCATGTAGAGACATGAGAATGGAGGCACCTTATATGATGTGATCATATAGGACTGGGCCTAGATAGAAATGACATTCTTATAATATCCGTTAAACAAAGAAAGTCATTTCGATCTACTTGATGGTCATATATGGATTGATCTTAATCCTGAGTATACTACGAACTCCTGCATAACGGGTTGTGTCATTTGATTTACAAAGGTGAGGTTGGTGTTGCAATCCCAACCAATAACTACGTATTTTGGGGGCATAGTCTGTTATGTAGCTGGGAACGTTTTACATAGACATTGAATTAACTCCTTCTTACGAGAAGTAGATGAGTATCTCTCTTAAGGGTTGATTCGGTACTTGAACGGTTTGAGCACTCAAGTTTTTCTATTACGAATAGAAAGATTAATATTCATAACAGTTGTGAATAAATCGTTCATTAGAGAATCAATGGTACTTAAGGTAAAAATAATTAGAAGGGTATAACGGACATTATGACCCGGCTCTAATTACGAGA
The DNA here is from genome assembly GCA_019454045.1 of Zanthoxylum bungeanum. Lineage (NCBI taxonomy): Eukaryota > Viridiplantae > Streptophyta > Magnoliopsida > Sapindales > Rutaceae > Zanthoxylum > Zanthoxylum bungeanum. The sequence continues at coordinate 63,868 of SKCR01029590.1, read as the reverse complement.
TATTCGTGAAGGATCAATTCGTATGCAATGACTATATCGGTGGTGGACACCGACTTGGTTCGGCTTAATATTTCATCTACGGCAACGAGAGTGCAACTTCGGGTTTTTAGTGGAATAATCCGGAGTTAATAATTCGAAATATTTAATTAAGAGCTTAATTAATATTTCGAGATTATTGGAGCTTAGAACCGTAGGTCCACTTAGTCCCCGTGCTAGCTCGATTTACTATATAGCGGTAATAATATGGATGGTCCAATTATATACTCACAAAAGGAATAAATATTATTAATATGATTAATAATAATTATATCACACATGAGACTTTATATTAAAAGTTAATATAAAGTATTAATAATTATATATGATAATTATTAAATTAGAATATTAAATTATATATGATATAATTTAATAAGGCTAAGAATTATTACCAAGGTAGGATTCCTTATTGGATAAGGAATAGGATTTGTTTGTTTGGGAAACAAAATCAAATCCTAATTAAAACCCCTCATTGGCCGAAATTCATAGTCTTTTATTAGGAATAGGATTTGTTTGTTTAAGAAACAAAAAATCAAATCCTTATTACCCTACAATGGCCGAAAATTAAGAGTCCAAATGAGAGTAGGATTTGTTTATTTTTGGAAGCAAAAATCAAACAAGGAATCCTATACCCCTTGGCCGAATTCCATAGAGATTGGGAGACTAGTTGTTGATTTGTTTTATGAAACAAATTAACCATAAGTATAAAAGATAAATTATGATTTATTTTTAATACACAAGTCATTAGAACCCTAGCCTCCATCTCCTTCTCCAAGCTCTCAAGAGTTGAGAATTCTTTTCGGTGTGTGTGATCTTTCTCTAAACCGTTTAGAGATTATTTGTGAGTGTAACCCACACTACCCTCCGTTAGTGTTGAGACATAGTTCGGAAGACCTCGTGACGTTGGAAAACATCCCTAAATTCCCCCTACAAGTTGCGGCAATTTCCCCCTGAAACCTTGTGATTTGCGCAACTTCAGGGTTCCTCAGGGAGCTCCGTTTTGTTTGTTTTTCATTCGGGTTGTTGGGAAAAAATTTAGGACAATTTTAGGGTTGTATTAGGATTAATTTTTGAAGAAAAATCAGATCTGAAATTGGGCAGTAAGGTGCGCAAAACAGGGCAGAAAACAAGTGCAGTTCGCGTGTATAGCGGGTCCAAAACAGTCCGCTATTTCACTGCTGTTTGAGGGACTGTTCCGGGACTGTTCCGGGGCTATTCCGGAGCTGAAAGTTTGTCCAAAACATCAGTGAAATCACTGGTAAGGTTCGGCCAAAGCAAGGGAAGAGCAGAAAATTTTTTCAAGTTTGGTCCGTGAGCCTAATCGCTTCCGCTGCGCGAGGGAAAACGTTTCCTACAATTGGCATCAAGAGCGAGGTTGAAAAGTGCTCTTAACCCTTCACTTTTTCATTTAAAGTTTCTGTTTTAATATGTTTATATGAGTTATAAATATGATATGCATGTTTAGATGAGTGGGCATATGTGATATTCATGTGATTAATGGTTTTGTTATTTCATGTGATGAATGGATTTTGCATTGGTCGTAAATTTTTCTCTAGCTCTTATTTTTGTAGTTGGTTTTGGTTTTAGGATGTAAGGCCATAAGGCCATTGTTTATATTTGTTGTAATTTTAATTTTCAATGTAAAGTTTCAATTCTTTGTAATTTGGAGCACCGAAGTCGCAAAGAGAGCCAACACCACTTTGGAGCGGGATTTGAAGGCCAAGGAATGCCTTGGTGAATCTTTTGTACTAATTAGATTAGTATAGGAAAAATAAGAGCCCGGTCAATGCAAAATAATTTTTATTATGTTATATGTATGTTCATTTCGAATTGTTTGAATAACATGTTATATAGCCTAGGGTGCCCACTCGTGCATTTTACTTTCCATAACATGTCATAGATGCATTATCATTATAGACATAAAATTATGATTTTATGTAATTTAAAATGTTTTAGTTAGAAAATGATATACATTGAAATCATTAATTAGATTAATGGGAATAAGTGTCTAAAACTTGAATTCTAATATATTGGACTTAATTGGTGCATAATAAATTTCATTGGTATATAGGATGGAAACCCGGATATAAATTACATAGCCGATTCCATATGGATGGAAATATGATCTGCACTCGGGATACAATTCCACGTACCATTGAATTTTATAACGCACTAAGATTTATTAAAATGTTTAATTAAAATTTTGACCATGTAGAATTCCATGTTTTTAGACTTTTAGTGCCTAGTATTTTAAGGGTTAAAATATTGTATCTCACTTATACAACTCTAATTAAATTAGTTTAATAGAGTAAAACTGTTAGTAGAGACTAATAGAATATTAGTGACACAATTTTAATAGTTAAAATTGATTAGCTCACTTATGAAAAACTAGTGTAAATAACAATTATTATTTAGCCGCCATAAGTTTATTCACACTAGTTAAAATAAAATATTAGATATTTTAGATAGAAACCTTAATATTTAAAATAGTGAGTGGGAGAGGGATATACGACAGTACATCCCACGATCTCCGTTGTTAGTCCAAAAACGTGAGATTCAAAAGGCGCCTCGAGACAGCTTTGTTTTCGTTCCCCTACGGATGGTGTCCATTTTGGGTCAATATCAAGTTTGGGTTCCGAAAGGATAGAGATTCTAGATGTATCTTGTGAACTGACCTACCCTACGGCGGCACTTCACTCGTTAAGTCAAAGAATCCCGAAACGGCGGGTTACACTCACAAATGAATATTAACTGTTAATGAAATTCCTTGATCAAATAAAACGGTAGTTGTTTAATATAGGAATAAGAGTTATTCCCGCATATATTAAAACAGCTGAGATTGTCTCAATCCATCATGCGAGTACTTGACCTACCCTACGGCGGCACTTACTTGTGGGATGATAGATCTTCGTGGTATAGTAATTCTTTTAGGTTTCTTATTCATTATTCATGGTTCATGCATCATGTTTAATTTTTATGCCAAAATTCTTTGATGATTTTAATATGCGATGAATGAATGTTAAATGCATGTTTATTTTATTTTCAGCCATGGTTTCTCCAATTATTTCCATTCTCTCAAATGATAAGTTAACCGGAGAAAATTATGTAAAATGGAAAAGTAACATGAACGCTATCCTGGTCTGTGAAGACCTAAAGTTTGTCCTGACGGAGGAACGTCCTCCTGAGCCGGCCAGATTACCGCCAAGCTGTGCGTGATACCTATCAGAAATGGGTCGCAGCAAATGAGAAAGCCCGCTGCTACTTGCTAGCAGGGATGTCTGAGGTTCTTGCTGCAAAGCATGAACCTATGGCTCTAGCATCACAGATGATGGAGTCATTGCAGGGCATGTTTGGGCAACCTTCGGAGCGTCAACGCCATGAGGCCATGGTCTCAGCGATGACTGCTAGGATGAAGGATGAGACATCAGTCCGAGAGCATGTCTTAAGGATGATGACTTATCTCAATACTGCTGAAACCCATGGAGCTCGTATTGACGAGCGTAGCCAGGTGACCATGATCATGGAAACTCTTCCGAAGAGTTTCTTGCAGTTTAAGAGCAACTATGTTATGAACAAGTTGACTTTTACTTTGACCCAACTGCTAAATGAGCTCACCCATTACGAGTCCATGCTGGTGGATCCTCGTAAATCCAGTGCAGAGGCAAATGTTGCCGAATCTTCTAAATCTGCAAAGAAGAAGAAGAAAGGCACTGGAAAGGCTAAAGGTAAAGCCATGAAAAAGAAGAACAAGAAAGGCTCCAAGGATTCCAAGCCCAAAGGAAAATGTTTCCATTGCGACAAGAATGGGCATTGGAAAAGGAACTGTCCTAAATACCTTGCTGAGCTAAAGGAGAAAAAGGAAACAGGTAAATATGATTTACTCGTTATTGAATCTCTATTGGTGGAGGATGACAAATCCGCTTGGATTATTGATTCCGGGGCCACTAACCATGTTTGTTCTTCTTTACAGCTACTTGATTCATGGAGGGACCTTGCTGAAGGTGACTACACACATGAGAGTGGGGACAGGGGATGCCGTTTCAGCAAGAGCAGTGGGAGTTTCTAGTTTAAGTTTTATTAATAATAGTTATTTAAATTTGAACGATGTGTTATTCATTCCTGGTTTCCGTAGGAATCTGATTTCTGTTTCTAGACTTATGGATGATGGTTATTCTATTTCTTTTAATAGCAATTTGGTTATTATTGGTAGAAATGGATTGACTATATGCACAGGAAACTCAGAAAATAACTTGTATGTGTTAAGACCGTTAACGCATAAGTCACTGATCAACACTGAAATGTTTAAGGTTGAAAAACAAAAACGAAACGGTAAAAATTTCTCACGATGACACATATCTATGGCATCTTAGACTTGGTCACATCAACCTTGACCGAATAAATAGATTGATAAAGGACGGAGCCTTAAACCAGTTAAAGCTCGGGACTTTACCAGTTTGTAAGTCCTGTCTAGAAGGAAAAATGACCAAGAGACATTTTTCTGGAAAAGGTATAAGAGCCAATCAACCACTAGAGCTAATACATTCGGACATTTGCGGACCGATGAATGTAAAAGCCTGAGGTAGTTATGAATACTTCGTCACATTCATTGACGACTATTCAAGATATGGGTATATCTACCTAATGCATCACAAATCAGATACCTTTGAAAAGTTCAAAGAGTATCGTGCTGAGGTTAAGAACCAATTAGGTAAGACAATCAAAACTCTACGATCGGATCGTGGAGGAGAATACCTCGATAGAGAATTCGAGGAATTCTTAGTTGAGTACGGGATAATATCCCAGCTCACAGCACCTGGAACACCACAACAAAATGGTGTTGCAGAAAGGAGAAATCGAACCCTACTAGACATGATGAGATCTATGTTTAGTTATAGCTCACTACCTAGTTCATTTTTGGGATATGCACTGCAAACCGCAATGTATATCCTTAATGTAGTTCCATCTAAGTCTGTTCCTAAGACTCCCTTAGAGTTGTGGAATGGTCATAAAGCTAGTTTATGACATTTCCGCATATGGGGGTGTCCAGCACATGTGCTGAAGAATAAGACTACAAAGCTGGAACCACGTTCTCAGGTGTGCCTATTTGTAGGCTACCCGAAGGAAATTAGGGGAGGATTCTTCTATAGTCTCGATGATAACAAAGTATTTGTATCGACAAATGCTACGTTTCTAGAGGAGGACTACATGAGGGCGTTCAAACCTCGTAGTAAAATGTTACTCGAGGAGTTACTTACTGGTTCGACTAGCGCGCCATCATCAACAAAGGTTGACAAATACAAAGACCTTCGACATCTGATAGTCAGATACTTCCAAGTCAGAAAGATCTACCACCCAGACGTAGTGGGAGGGTTGTACGGCAACCTGATCGCTACTTAGGGGTTGGAGAGGCGCAAGTTGTCGCCTCTAGCGATGGTGTAGATGATCCATTGACCTACAATAGTGCAATGGATGATCCTGACAAAGAAGAATGGCTCAAAGCCATGAACCTGGAGATGGAGTCGATGTACTCCAACTCAGTCTGGGAACTTGTAGACCAACCTGATGGAGTGAAGCACATAGGTTGCAAGTGGATCTACAAGTGGAAGAGGGGATCAGATGGGAAGGTACATACCTTCAAAGCTAGACTAGTGGCCAAGGGTTATACCCGGAAAAAGGGAGTTGACTATGAGGAAACTTTCTCGCCAGTAGCTATGCTAAAATCCATCCGCACTTTTCTATCCATAGCCGCATATTATGACTATGAAATCTTGCAAATGGAAGTCAAGACTGCATTCTTGAATGGAAATCTTGATGAAAGTATCTATATGATACAACCAGAAGGGTTCACCGCCCAAGGTCAAGAGCAAAAAGTTTGCAAACTGCAAAGGTCCATTTATGGACTCAGCAGAATCTTCTTTGTAAGATTTGTTACAACGAATGTTGGCTTGTTGTTTACTTGTGTTGTACAAGCGCCTGTCATAGGTGGTTTTTCTTGTCTGATTGACATCTTACTCATTGGGAAATGTTGAAAGATGGGAAGACTGGATGAAGTATGGTTGGCTGAGTGAAATATTGGGAAATGCAAGTTATGTTCTTGGGATCCAGATACTTCGAGATCGCAAGAAACGACTATTAGCTATGTCTTAGATATCCTACATCGACAAAATTCTTGTGCGATTCGGGATGCAGAATTCCAAGAAAGGCAATCTGCCTTATCGGCATGGAATTCATTTGTCGAAGGAATAGTCTCCTAAGACACCTCAAGTCATTGAGAAATGAGACATATCCTATACGCCTCAGCAGTTGGTAGTCTCATGTATGCCATGTTATGCACGAGACCAGACATCTGTTTTGCAGTGGGAGTAGTCAGTAGGTTTCAGTCAAATCCGGGATTGGATCACTAGGTCACTGTGAAACACATTCTCAAATATCTAAAGAGAACGAGAGATTATATGCTAGTATATTCTGGAGAGGATATGATCCTAAGAGGATATACATATTCTGATTTTTCAGACAGATGTCGATTCCAGGAAATCAACATCTGGATCAGTGTTCACCCTATGTGGTGGGGCTATTGTTTGGCGGAGTATAAAGCAATCTTGCATTGCCGACTCCACCATGGAGGCTGAATATGTAGCGGCTTGTGAAGCAGCTAAAGAAGCAGTCTGGCACCGTAAATTCTTGGGAGATCTGGAAGTTGTTGCAGATATGGATAAACTACTCACCCTCTATTGCGATAATAGTGGAGCAGTGGCAAACTCCAAAGAACCAAGAAGCCATAAGAGGGGAAAGCATATAGAGAGGAAATATCATCTCATCAGGGAGATAGTGCAGAGAGGCGACGTTACCATCACAAAGATTGCATCCGTAGAGAACCTGTTGATCCGTTTACAAAGACCTTACCGGCTAAAGTATTTGATGGTCACCTAGATGGTCTAGGTTTGCGAGACATATCCCATTTGCTCTAGTGCAAGTGGGAGATTGTTGGGATGTATGCCCTGGAGCTACATGTGATGTAAACGGCTTCACGTGTTTAGAAATAAAAGGATGCATTATTCATTTATCTAATTGTTTGTTCAATATCGCATATTATATATCTTCATAAATACCGTAGATTACTTATGTACCTTCAGACTTGGTGTATGAACGTCATGCACCGGAGGATTTAAGACTGAAGTTAGTAATCTTAAATAGTCTATTGAGAGCAAACAAACCGGGTACTTTGTTTGTGGTTTATCTATAACTGCGTTTCCATTCTATATTTGGATGACGATCTTAATCCGGATTGTCCATGTAGAGACATGAGAATGGAGTCACCTTATATGATGTGATCATATAGGACTAGGCCTAGATAGAAATGACATTCTTATAATATCCGTTAAACAAAGAAAGTCATTTCGATCTACTTGATGGTCATATATGGATTGATCTTAATCCTGAGTATACTACAACTCCTGCATAACGGGTTGTGTCCTTTGATTTACAAATGTGAGGTTGGTGTTGCAATCCCAACCAATAACTACGTACTTTGGGGGCATAGTCTGTTATGTAGCTGGGAACGTTTTACATAGACATGGAATTCACTCCTTCTTACGAGAAGTAGATGAGTATCTCTCTTAAGGGTTGATTCGGTACTTGAACGGTTTGAGCGCTCAAGTTTTCTATTACGAATAGAAAGATTAATATTCATAACAGATGTGAATAAATCGTTCATTAGAGAATCAATGGTACTTAAGGTAAAAATAATTAGAAGGGTATAACGGATTTATAACCCGGCTCTAATTACGAGATATTTGTGAAGGATCAATTCGTATGCAATGACTATATCGGTGGACACCGACTTGGTTCGGCATAATATTTCATCTACGGCAACGAGAGTGCAACTTCAGGTTTTTAGTGGAATAACCCGGAGTTAATAATTCGGAATATTTAATTAAGAGCTTAATTAATATTTCGAGATTATTGGAGCTCAGAACCGTAGGTCCACTTGGTCCCCATGCTAGCTCGATTTACTATAGCGGAGCTAATACAATTGGATGGTCCAATTAAATACTCACAAAAGGAATAAATATTATTAATATGATTAATAATAATTATATCACACATGAGACTTTATATTAAAAGTTAATATAAAGTATTAATAATTAATATGATAATTATTAAATTAGAATATTAAATTATATATGATATAATTTAATAAGGCTAAGATTATTACCAAGGTAGGATTCCTTATTGGATAAGGAATAAGATTTGTTTGTTTGGGAAACAAAATCAAATCCTAATTAAAACCCCTCATTGGCCGAATTCCTAGTCTTTTATTAGGAATATGATTTGTTTGTTTAAGAAACAAAAATCAAATCCTTATTACCCTCATGAGCCGGGAATCATTTGACGAAGCTTGGAGCTTGTTCAAGGACCTCCAATGGCCGAAAATGAGGAGCAAAATCCACTGTGGGCACATGAGACATCTTCTGCACTTAGATGGCAGTCACGTCACCGATCTATTAAGATCAGACCTCCGCCTGTTCGTTGGGTGTAGATAGATCCTTAGGGTGTCCTGTGTGTATCAAGATAGGATCCGTCAGTTCTGTGTATCAGAGCATAGGTAGTCCATATGATTAGCAATCAGATAAAACCACGAGCCCGTGGTATAGTTTAGAAGCCAGTTCTAAACATTCTTTTTGAGATTGTTAATAGAATAGTCGACTGGATAATCCCTATAGAGATTTGACGTTTACATCTATATCTGTGGGATTTATCCGGATACCTGTGACGGAGGAATTATACATTTACCATGACCTCAACCTGTATGATTCAATGAGTTTATCTGTGGTCGTCATAATTTACGGGTGGATAAATTATGGACACGAAATTTAATTTCGTGACGGATATGCCTGGATTTAGAGAGTCTCGCTAATGAAATATACTCGTAGAGTACTAGGGCAATATTTATAAATAATATTGATTATTTATAAAGTCGTTTAAAGGTTAAACACAAAATACATGTATAGGGACCCAATAGTCATTTCCTTAATTTTTGTGTATTTACATTTAATACTTGATTAATTCAAATACACATTAATTAATTGTCAAATTGAGATATTTGACTAATATCACAATATATATGTATTTAATGTGTAATGTAAATATAATACATATATTTAATATATTTGTATTTAAATAATTATTTAATTATTTAATTGTTAAATATTAAATTAATTTAAAATATAAATTCCTAACTTGAGATATTATTTGGAAATGCTTTAGTTGCATTGTTTGACTAAGTTTAATTCATTTAATGGTTTCATGATTAAAGTTAACAAGTTGTAAAGTTAAACTTTAAATGAAATACAAATAATATCTTGTTATTTTAAAGCCAAAATTTCAACCAAGGGTAAAATATACAAGTATTTATTGTTTTGTTTCTTTTAGGGTTTTAATAGCTTTTCACACTTTACCTAAAACTCCATTGAAAGAAGACATAGAAGGTTGAGAGAAAGAAAAGCAAAAACAAGGAAAAACTTGGAATTTAATAAGTATTTCCAACTTGCCATTAGAGAGAAAAATGTTCCTCTTGTTGTGGTCTTCATCTTGTGATGTTCTTATGTTTTTTCTTATTCTTTATTCTATGTATTTTTGGAGAATGGAAGTTTTTGGAAAGGGTTGAGCATGTATAAAGATCATAGAATGTTACTAATGAGTTAATAAGCATTCTATTGATGGTTTAAGAAACTAGTTGTCATTCTAGAGTTATTGACCCACTCTTAGATGACCTAGAAATTGTTTTATAGTTATTTCATTGTGGTGAGGCTTGTTTGATGTTTTAGAAACTTGATTCATGTGTTGTTTTTAAGTTTATGACCTTGTACCACCTTTTGGCTTTTCATTTATGTTGAGTATTTGGATGTGTATATGATGCATGTAAAATACTCGTTGTTTGACCCTGGTCTGGTCGGACCTCGTCTGGTTTGACATGGTCTGGTCGGACATGGTATGGTCGGACCTCGTCTGGTCGGATATGGTCTGGTCGGACCTCGTATGCTAGGACATGGTCTGGTCGGATCATGACCTCATGTGGTCGGCCATGACTTAATGTGGTCGGACAAATGACCTTTTCAGGTCGGATTATTACTTCATCTGATTGGATCATGCATGCAAGTAATATTTTTGGGTTTAGGTGAAATCCGAATAGATTTTTCATATTAGATATTGAATAATTCATTCGGTATTTTGAAAAAGTTTTTGAAATATGATTTCCGCCACCATCTGAGCTTCCGTTGTGCCCGACCCGAATCCTTAACAAAATGGTATCAGAGCAAGTCTAATTCTAGGCCCCCTAAAATGATTAGCCTCATTTAGTACAATGTTTAATCATGTCTTCTTGACTTTATACATGCATGTTATAATCTAACTTGATTAGATTTAAGGTGTATGACACTTAGCTTAAAATCCCTAATTAATAAGGTTTAAATGTAATTATGTATTTGATGCATGTTTATGGTCCGTCTTGTCAATACGGTTTATGAATATTTCTCAGTGACTACATCTGAGACCGTGCCTCTGCTGTGAGGGTGTAGCCGATAGAGATCTATTTATCCCGGATGTATATTAGATACTAGATAAATTCAAGCGAAAACGGAATCTTAAACGTGCCCTAGCTGTCAAGGTTACACAAGTAACTTGAGTTTATCATTGACGAGTTTGACCTTGGTACGTCTCCTTATGGGCCTGCCTTAGCAGCGACAATGAGAAATGACCAGGACCGGAAACCAATGAGTCACTGGTGAGTGATTGAAAAATAAGTTATCTACCTAATGAATATACATAGGCGAGACCGTGCCTCTGCTGTGAGCTGAAATATTTCATGGGATCCACCTTTCACTATTTATATTTAATTTAATTATTAAATCTTCGTATTCTGTTTGGGGATACAATATTGCATGATTTAGTGGGATGAGCATTTTTAGATTAAAAATCCATGATCTAGTTTATGTTTTTGATATTATATGAAACTGCTTGATTTTTGCTAACCGTTTTTCGTGATCTATATGATAGATTTGCGATAGCGGCACCATCCACTAATCAGTTTGCGCGTATGCTTGATGCGAACAAACTAAAAGGCGTTGAGAACTTCGCTGATTGGGACTTGGATTTGAGGATTGTCTTCGATTCTGAGAAGTTGGGATATGTTCTTGAGGGTCCGTTGCCCATTGCTGTGGGTGCGGATGCCACATCGGAGGAACACCAAGTTTTTGAATCTTGGCGGGATGATGATTTAAAGGTTAAATCATACATCCTTAGTTCAATGTCTCTGGGACTCAAGAAACAATACTATGGCATGCCAAATGCATATAGTATGATGACACGATTAAGACAATCGTTTGAGAACCAAGAACAAGTTATTGTTCACAAAGTCGCAATGGAACTGTTCCATGCGCGATTGGATGAGGGCCAAGCTGTTAGCCCGTATGTTCTTCAGATGATCGATTTGATCGATAAATTGAGGCAACATAATCTCATTCTGAATGACATTCTAGGGAGGAGTGTCATTCTTGGTTCACTCTCAGCTTCTTATAGCCAGTTTGTGATGTACTTCAACATGAATGGGACTGTCTGTACCTACCATGAGTTACATAGAATGTTGCTCACGGCAGAGGAGGACCTCAAGAAGGGAGTACCGACTCGCCCTCCGAAACCTACTTCTCTTTCTGCTTCTTCCCAGGCCTGGCCAAAGGGAAAGAAGAAGAAAGGGAAGAAGAAGAAGGGTTTCGATTCTCAACCACATGCAAAGATAGCAAAGCCCAAGAGGGCTTCTGAAAACAAATGCCATCACTGCAACAAAGTCGGGCACTGGAAAAGGAACTGTCCTGACAACATTGCCCAGCTGAGGAGGGAGAGAGCACCTACATCAGGTACATTTAATTTTCCAATTATTGATTATCTTTGGCTTGTGAAGCTGTTACATCCAGCTGGATTTTAGATATGCGTGTCCCATTCACATTTGCAATTCGTTGCAGGTGCTGAAGGAAAGTAGAGACTGAAACCTGGAGAGATGCTATTACGATTCGGCAGTGGAGACTCTCTGGATGCAGTTGTAGTGGGAGTATACGAGATCTCATTACCGAATGAGACATTTTTGTTAAATGAATGCCATTTTGTACCAGGATGTGTAGCTAATATTATATCACTTTTTGTATTGGATACAGAAGGCTTTTGTATTAATATTAAGAACTGTTCTTTGTATTTATATGATAAAAATAATATTCAGATCCTTTGTTGTCCAAACCAGCATGGTCATTATACATTGCAAACTTCAAAAGATATTTTAAGTACTGGAATTAATAAACGTAGTTTACCTGAAGTTAATAATACTGAACTTTGGCATATGCGGCTAGGTCACATTGGCATTAAACGCCTTACCCAATTGGTTAAGAATGGTTTGATACCAGATTTTACCATTGAACCATATCCAACTTGTGAATCCTGTATTCAGGGTAAGATGACCAAAGCCCCATTTTTTGGTGTTGGACACCGCGCACTAACTTACTGGAACTCGTACATTCTGATGTATGTGGTCCACTAAGTCAGACTGTTCACAGTGGTTATTCATACTTCGTTACCTTTACCGATGATTTGTCATGGTACGATTATGTGTATTTGATGCTACATACATCGGAGACCTTTGAAAAGTTCAAAGAGTTCCGAAATGAAGTAGAAAAACAAACTGGTCAATATATTAAATGCCTTCGATCAGATCAAGACGGCGAATATATGAGTGGTGAGTTCATGGATTATATGAAGGAGAATGGATTCTCGCTCAATATACTCCTCTAGGTACTCCACAGCACAATGGAGTGTCTGATAGGAGAAATCGGACCTTATTGGATATGGTCCGATAAATGTTGAGTTTCACAGATTTGCCCTATTACATATGGGGCTACTCTCTTTTAACAGTTGCACATCTTTTGAATAAGATTCCTTCAAAAGCTGTTCCTGCGACACCGTATGAGATAGGTTCGATAGGAGACCAAATTTTAGTTACATTAAGGTTTGGGGTTGTCCTGCCTATGTTATGGTGACTCAGCAAGATAAGCTTTCGCCTCGAGGCAAAAGTTTGTGTTTGTCGGATATCTTTCAAATACGAGGGGATATATGTTCTATGATACCGAGCATCAAAATATGTTCGTAGCTCGCTTCGTAAAATTTCTAGAAGTAGAATTTTTGTCAGAAGGTGGTAATCATAGATAGGTTGAACTTGATGAAGTCCAACCTGAAAATAACGAACCAACGGAGGAACTTGTAGTTCAAGAAGATGAAGAACCTTCAACACACACACTCCGTAGGTCGCAAAGGGAATCTAGACCTCCAGAACGCTTGTATTTGATACAAGAAAAGAGTCTGGATGTTCTCTTAGTTGAATAAACAGATCATTTCACCTATAGAGAATCGATGTTAGACATCGACTCCGTGAAATAGCAGAATGCCATGAAATCCGAGATAGACTCAATGCATGAGAATCAAGTTTGGGACTTGGTTCCGCTTCCCGAAGGAATTGTTCCTATCGGTTGTAAATGGGTTTACAAGAGGAAGCGCGGGCCTGATGGTAAGGTTGAAACTTACAAGGCCCGACTAGTAGCAAAAGGTTACACGTAGTGACCTGGCGTCGACTACGATGAAACTTTTTCACCAGTTGCAATGCTTAAGTCTATTCAAATTTTGCTTTCTATAGCTGCGTATCATGACTACGAGATTTGGCAAATGGATGTCAAAACGGCTTTTCTAAATGGATTTCTTGATGAAGAAATCTATATGGAACAGCCGGAAGGTTTTGCATCTAGAGAAAACTCGGGGATGGTATGTAAGCTTAAGAAGTCCATTTATGGACTTAAACAAGCTTCACGAAGTTGGAATCTTCGATTCGACAAGATTATCAGATGTCTGGTTTTCTCAAGAATTCTGAAGAATCCTGTGTGTATCAAAAGGCCAGTGGGAGCATGGTCGTATTTCTAATCTTATATGTTGATGACATCCTAATCATTGGGAATGATTTAGGTATGTTACAAAGCGTTAAAGCGTATCTCTGTAAGAATTTCTCCATGAAGGACCTGGGAGAAGCTTCCTATATTTTAGGGATAAAACTATATATAGATAGACAAAAAAGGCTGATTGGGTTATCCCAATCAACGTACATATATAAGATCTTGGAACGGTATAATTTTGGTAACTGTAAGACAGCGAACATACCATTCAGACATGGGATTCATCTTTCCAAGAAAATGTGTCCACAAACAGAAGATGAGAAAGTTAGAATGTCTAACCAACCTTATGCTTCTTGTTTGGGTAGCATAATGTATGCTATGTTATGTACTAGACCTGATATCAGTTTCGCTGTGAGCGTAACTAGTCAATATCAGTCCAATCCAGGTAATGACCATTGGATGGCCATTAAACATATCCTAAAGTATCTTAAAGGTATAAGGATAAGTTAATAATTTATGGAGGAAACGAACTACAAGTTAATGGGTATACGGATTCTGATTTTCAATCGGATCCCGATGATAGAAAGTCTACATCTGGATTCGTATTCACCCTTAACGGAGGTGCAGTTTGTTAGAAGAGTTCTAAACAAGGATCAACAGCAGATTCCACCACTGAGGCGGAATATATTGCAGCTTTTGAAGCTGCAAATGAGGCTGTGTGGATAAAGAACTTTATCACAGAATTGGGAGTTGTCCCAAGTATCGAGAATCTGATTCCATTAGATTGTGATAATACTGGAGCCATTGCGCAAGAAAAGGAACCAATGGCGCATCAAAAGTCGAAGCATGTGGAACGCAAGTACCACATCATTCGAGAGATTGTGTCGCGAGGGTATATTGTCGTGTGCAAGGTATCGAGTGAAGAAAATGTAGCAGACCCGCTGACAAAGGCTATACCTCTGAAGTTGTTTGATAAAGACGTGGAGACGATGGGTATTAGATACAATCATTATTGGCACTAGAGCAAGTGGGAGATTTTATTAGGGTTGGTGCTCAGAGCGCCAATTCCCGATTGTATTTCTTGAGAATACTTCTGTAAAACTTTATTATTATGAATAATCTATGCAGTTTCTATAATATAATGTATCTTATAATATGGTAAAGAAGTAATGACCTTAGAATGACTAGTCATGATACAGTTGCAAAAACGTCGCAACTGACATTGAGTTGTATCATAACGTTGTCATTCTCAGATTGTTCCTGGTCAACGTTTACACTACTTGGTCAGTTAAGTAAACATGTTGAGACCGGTACATGTCGTATACTGGAATATATGATTCCAATGGTTTCTCAATGAACCATAAGTCTTGGAGACTAGTATAGACGTGTAGGTGTTTATAGCGGATAAATACTGAATGACTCACCGAAGGTTCTTAATGGATGGTACACCAACGTCAATAAGAATCTTCTCGGGTTGAGTAACACTTGTGATTCTTAGACTTGAGATGCCACTGTGGGCACATGAGACATCTTCTACACTTAGATGGCAGTCACGTCACTGATCTATTAAGATCAGACCTCTGCCTATTCATTGGGAGTAGATAGATCCTCAGGGTGTCCTGTGTGTATCAAGATAGGATCCGTCAGTTCTGTGTATCAGAGCATAGGTAGTCCATATGATTAGCAATCAGAGAAAACCATGGGCCCGTGGTACAGTTTAGAAGCCAGTTCTAAACATTCTTTTTGAGATTGCTAATAGAATAGTCGACTGGATAATCCCTATAGAGATTTGACGTTTACATCTATATCTGTGGGATTTATCCGGATATCTGTGACGGAGGAATTATACATTTGCCATGACCTCAACCTGTATGATTCAGCGAGTTTATCTGTGGTCATCATAATTTACGGGTGGATAAATTATGGACACGAAATTTAATTTCGTGACGGATATGCCTGAATCTAGAGGGTCTCGCTAATGAAATATACTCGTAGAGCACTAGGGCAACATTTATAAATAATATTGATTATTTATAAAGTCGTTTAAAGGTTAAATGCAAAATACATGTGTAGGGACCCAATAGTCATTTCCTTAATTTTTGTGTATTTACATTTAATACTTGATTAATTCAAATACACATTAATTAATTATCAAATTGAGATATTTGACTAATATCACAAATATATATGTATTTAATGTGTAATGTAAATATAATACATATATTTAATATATTTGTATTTAAATAATTATTTAATTATTTAATCGTTAAATAATTAAATTAATTTAAAATATAAATATCCTAACTTGAGATATTATTTGGAAATGCTTTAGTTGCAATTGTTGACTAAGTTTAATTCATTTAATGGTTTCATGATTAAAGTTAACAAGTTGTAAAGTTAAACTTTAAATGAAATACAAAATAATATCTTGTTATTTTAAAGCCAAAAATTCGGCCAAGGGTTAAAATATACATTATATATTGTTTTGTTTCTTTTAGGGTTTTAATAGCTTTTCACACTTTACCTAAAACTCCATTGAAAGAAGACATAGAAGCTTGAGAGAAAGAAAAGCAAAAACAAGGACAAACTTGGAATTTAATAAGTATTACCAACTTGCCATTAGAGAGAAAATATTCTTCTTGTTGTGGTCTTCATCTTGTGATGTTCTTATATTTTTCTTATTCTTTATTCTATGTATTTTTGGAGAATGGATGTTTTTGGAAAGGGTTGAGCATGTATAAAGATCATAGAATGTTACTAATGAGTTAATAAGCATTCTATTGATGGTTTAAGAAACTAGTTGCCATTATAGAGTTATTGGCCCACTCTTAGATGACCTAGAAATTGTTCTATAGTTATTTCATTGTGGTGAGGCTTGTTTGATGTTTTAGAAACTTGATTCAAGTGTTGTTTTTAATTTTATGACCTTGTACCACCTTTTGGCTTTTCATTTATGTTGAGTATTTGGATGTGTATATGATGTATATAAAATACTCGTTTGTTTGACCCTGGTCTGGTCGGACCTTGTCTGGTCGGACATGGTCTGGTCAGACATGGTCTGGTCGGACTTCGTCTGGTCGGACATGGTATGGTCAGACCTCGTCTGGTCGGATATTGTCTGGTCGGACCTCGTCTGCTAGGACATGGTCTGGTCGGATCATGGCCACATGGTCTGGTCGAATCATGACCTCATGTGGTCAGCCATGACTTAATGTGTCGGACAAATGGCCTTTTCAGGTCAAATTATTACTTCATCTGATGGATCATGCATGCAAGTAATATTTTTGGGTTTAGGTGAAATCTGAATAGATTGTTCATATTAGATATTGAATAATTCATTCGGTATTTTGAAAATTTTTTTGAAATATGATTTCTGCCACCACCCGAGCTTCCGTTGTGCCCGACCCGAATCCCTAACACTTGTAACCTTTAATCCCCACATAACACTGTTTAGAGGTTTTGGTATACCTCGCAGCTCAAATGGGCATTCACATTTTTTTATCCCACTATTTTTTACTCTGGATTGACCTTCAACAAGATACCGCGGTGGTTTGTACTTTCCTCCTCTTTCACATATAAGATGACACTTTGGCAGTTTACCGTCTTTCAAATTAGCATAATTTTTAATCACTATCACAATATTATTTTATAGACCAACTCTTTTCGCCCAATTTATCATATCCTCTCTACTTTCAAAGATCTATATAAAAAATAACGAAGATGTATAAATAACAAATATATATAATTTCTACTCTTTAAAAATAAATAACGAATATACATAATACAATGATAAAAATAACCTGGTCTGTAGTAAATTTAGTTGTATAATCGCGACTATTGCTGTAGATGCTTTCCCCACTTCGAACTTCATTCTCGCCTGACCAACTATCTAAAAATGAGCCCAAGTTACAGTTATTCTTAATGTTTTCCGAAAATGATAACTCTATTCTAAGAAGAGAGAATGATATGTTGAAGGGGAAAGAGAGAATGAGATGAGAGATGCACAAATGATCTTACCTTCAAACTTACAAACTACCACTTTATATAAGAAGTAAACACAAATAAAACAAATAACTTTTAATGAAGTAAAAGTATATATGGATACTGATTTACGAAATTAAATAAGACAAAAAACTTTTAATACAGAAAATGTAAAATCAGAATCAGAATCAGAATCAACACAACTTTTAATAAAATATTTTTTAAAAAAACAAAAGTAAAAGTAGATATGGATACTGATTTACGAAATTAAATAAGACAAACAACTTTTAAAAAAGAAAATATAAAATCATAATCATAATCATAATCTACATAACTTTTAAAAAAAATATTTTTTTAAAAAAAATAAAAGTAAAAGTAGATATGGATACTGATTTACGAAATTAAATAATGGATACAAATTTCTCAAAAATTCAATTTCCCAAATAAACGAAATTAAATAATGGATACTAATTTCTCAAAAATTCAATTTCCCAAATAAACAAAATATATCCCAATTTTTTTTCGAATTAAAATAAAATTCTTAAAAAAAATGTCAGAGAAGGGGAACGATCCCCTTCTCTGAGAAGGGTTTTTTATTTTTTATTTTTAATATTTCTTGTGTGGGATCAAGTATTTGTTTTTGAAATCGTTAGAAATTCCGCCGTTAAGCCAATGAAGAATTTATTAACCATTCTTCATAAAAAGATTAATTTTCTGGTATCAATCTTATGGAAATTGTGTTAAAGAAAATTATTGTTATTGTTGATGGTGTTTTTAAGCACTATGATATTTAAGCGGTACGACAGGGGTAAAAGGGTAACTCCATTATTGATCGAGATCATTAATGTCGACCCGACCACATGAGTGAGGGGCCGAGCACTTTATGATCGGTAACCCGACCACTTAAAGATCGGATGACCAGGCATTATCAGATCGACAGTAGCATTCTCAGCTCAAATGACCATCATGACCGACCTCATGAAGACCGAGCACATGGCAAGACGTGCTCCAGAAGATATGACATCCTATTTTTACGGACAAGATAATAAGTTATCCTATTTTCATTGGGAAACGGTGTGAGTCAGAGTCCTAGTAGGATAAAGAAAGTAAATGTAGTTTTGATTAGGAATCCTTATGGGAAAAGGGAATAGTTTTGACTAGGAATCCTGATAGGAAAAAGAAACCATCTCCAACTGGGAATTCTTGTACAAATAGGAATATGATTTCTTCACCATTATAAATAGGAGGGTAGAGTGAGTGTGGGGAAGATCAGAATCAATATCAAGATCATTACGATCAGACTTGTCAAACACAAGAGATATCAGAGAAGCATATCTCAGTAATAAAAAGTATTATTCGGTTTGTGCCCGTGAACGTAGGTCGGATCAAAATCCGCCGAACCACGTTAAATCTCCTTGTTGATTGGTGTATTTATCTGTCTTTTACTAAATTTGTTTTTGGTTTCCCCCATAACCAAACAAATTCACTATTGGGATGATTGTCTCGGGAGTAATATTCTCATATTGCTCTGAGACCAAAATCAGTCGTCAACAGTTGGCGCCGTCTGTGGGGAACTCAATAAAAAGCAGCTCGCGTAGTAAGACGATGGCAGAAGATGGAAATCACCGGTCATCAGGGAGTTCAACAGTGGAATTGATGGAGAATATGGAAGAAAATATGAGGAAAGATATGGAGGAAAAATCAAAACCTTCTGAACCATGATGGACAGACTAGAGAGGATGAAAGAGATGAATAATGAGAGACTAGAAGCCAAGACCATTCGGTTTTTGAGGTCGACCAAAGTTGATAGCGGAAGTCATCCGGTCGGATGTGTGGAATGCTGAGATGCAGAGATGATGTATTAAGAAGAGCCTTGCTTGTACTGACCCTTGTAGAGTTGCAAGAAAGACAATGGATCCCAAAATGTGAGTAAGACCTCTTCTATCTTAGGCTGACATTTGATTATGCTTGTTTGTTATAGCCCACACAATGGTTTTGATATTTGTTTTACGGCTCGGGTCTGCTCTTGTACCGCCGAGACCAATGTTTCTTTCCGGCTCGGGTATGCTCTTGTACCGCCGAGACCGATGTTTCCTTCCTACTCGGGTCTGCTCTTGTACCGCCGAGACCGATGTTTCTTTCCTGCTCGGGTCTGCTCTTGTACCGCCGAGACCGATGTCTTTTTCCGGCTCGGGTCTACTCTTGTACCGCCGAGACCGATGTTTCTTTCCGGTTCGGGTCTGCTCTTGTACCGCCGAGACCGATGTCTTTTTCCGGCTCTGGTCTGCTCTTGTACCGCCGAGACCGATGTCTTTTTTCGGCTCGGGTTTGCTCTTGTACCGCCGAGACCGATGTTTCTTTCCAGCTCGGGTCTGCTCTTGTACCGCCGAGACCGATGTCTTTTTCCGGCTCGGGTCTGCTCTTGTACCACCGAGACAAATGTTTCTTTCCGGCTCGGGTCTGCTATTGTACCGCCGAGACCGATGTTTCTTTCCGGCTCGGGTCTGCTCTTGTACCGTCGAGACCGATGTTTCTTTCCGGCTCGGGTCTGCTCTTGTACCGTCGAGATCGATGTTTATTTCGGCTCGGAGCTGGACTTCGTTCCGCCGAGGCCACTTGTTTATTAGGCTCGGGGCTGGATTTCATTTCGCCGAGGTCGCTTGTTTATTCGGCTCGGAGCTGGATTTCGTTCCGCCGAGGCCGCTTGGTTATTCTGCTCGGGGCTGGACTTCGTTCCGCCGAGGCCACTTGTTTATTCGGCTCGGGGCTGGATTTCGTTCCGCCGAGGCCGCTTGTTTATTCGGCTCGGGGCTGAACTTCTTTCCGCCGAGGCCAGTTGTTTATTCGGCTCGGGGCTGGATTTCGTTCCGCCGAGACCGCTTGTTTATTCAGCTCGGGGCTGGATTTCATTCCGCTAGGCCGCTTGGTTATTCGGCTCGGGGCTGGATTTCGTTCCGTCGAGGCTTTATGGTTTATTCAGCTCGGGGTCGGGTTACGTCCCACCGAGTCGGCTTCTTTGGACTGGGGATGTAACATTCCCCCAGAGTCAAGTCTTTCTTTCAGCTCGGGGTCGGGTTACGTCCCACCGAGTCGGTTTCTTTGGACTGGGGATGTAACATTCCCCCAGTGCCAAGTCTTTCTTTTAGCTCGGGGTCGGGTTACGTCCCACCGAGTCGGTTTCTTTGGACTTGGGATGTAACATTCCCCAGAGCCAAGTCTTTCTTTCAGATCGGGGTCGGGTTACGTCCCACCGAGTCGGCTTCTTTGGACTGGGGATGTAACATTCCCCCAGTGCCAAGTCTTTCTTTTAGCTCGGGGTCGGGTTACGTCCCACCGAGTCGGCTTCTTTGGACTAGGGATGTAATATTCCCCAGAGCCAAGTCTTTCTTTCAGCTCAGGGTCGGGTTACGTCCCACCGAGTCGGCTTTTTTGGACTGGGGATGTAATATTCCCCCAGAGCCAAGTCTTTATTCAGCTCGGGGTCGGGTTACGTCCCACCGAGTCGGCTTCTTTGGACTGGGGATATAATATTCCCCCAGAGCCAAGTCTTTCTTCAGCTCGGGGTCGGGATACGTCCCACCGAGAGACTTATCATCGGCATGGGATCGGAGCATCTCCCCCATGGTCGGCCCTCTATTGGTCTGGGGAGGGGACATTCCCCTATAGCCAAATATTTTTCTCAGCTCGGGGTCGGGTTACGTCCCACTGAGTCGGCTTCTTTGGACTGGGGATATAATATTCCCCCAGAGCCAAGTCTTTCTTCAGCTCGGGGTCGGGATACGTCCCACCGAGAGACTTATCATCGGCATGGGATCGGAGCATCTCTCCCATGGTCGGCCCTCTATTGGTCTGGGGAGGGGACATTCCCGTAGAGCCAAATGTTCTTCTCAGCTCGGGGTCGGGTTACGTCCCGCCGAGTCGATCGTCATCAGCATAAGGGCAAAGCATTTTCTCCACGGGTAGATATCGGGATCCTCGTTGACTGAGCACATGAAGGTGGCATGAAGGACCAGATTTGCAGCCAAGACATTTTTCTCTGCGGTTCCTAAGGTGACCACTGACGGATTCATCGGCACACCATCTTTTTTTATAGTTCCCGGCATCAACTCGCAAACTCGTTGTTACCGAGAACTAGGGGATAGATGTTGATGGTGTTTTTAAGCACTATGATATTTAAGCGGTACGGCAGGGGTAAAAGAGTAACTGCCTTGTTGATCGAGATCATTAATGTCGACCCGACCACATGAGTGAGGGGCCGAGCACTTTATGATCGGTAACCCGACCACTTAAAGATCGGATGACCAGGCATTATCAGATCGACAGTAGCATTTTCAGCTCAAAGGACCATCATGACCGACCTCATGAAGACCGAGCACATGGCAAGACGTGCTCCAGAAGATATGACATCCTATTTTACGGACAAGATAATAAGTTATCCTATTTTTAATGGGAAAATTGGTGAGTCAGAGTCCTAGTAGGATAAAGAAAGTAAATGTAGTTTTGATTAGGAATCCTTATGGGAAAAGGGAATAGTTTTGACTAGGAATCCTGATAAGAAAAGGAAATCATCTCCAACTGGGAATTCTTGTACAAATAGGAATATGATTTTTCTCCATTATAAATAGGAGGGTAGAGTGAGTTTGGGGAAGATCAGAATCAATATCAAGATCATTACGATCAGACTTGTCAAACGCAAGAGATATCAGAGAAGCATATCTCAGTAATAAAAAGTATTATCGGTTTGTGCCCGTGGACGTAGGTCGGATCAAAATCCGCCGAACCACGTTAAATCTCCTTGTTGATTGGGTTGTATTTATCTGTCTTTTGCTAAATTTGCTTTGGTTTCCCCCATAACCAAACTAATTTACTATTGAGGGAGGATTGTCTCGGGAGTAATAGATTCTCATATTACCCTGAGACCAAATCAGCCGTCAACAGTTATTTTTATTATTTAACACGTGTAGTAAAGTATAATTCAATGGTTGTATAAGTTATTTTATACCACCATTAAATATTAGACTTTTTTTTAATATTCTTCAGTTGCATAAACTAATCAACATATCACACTTAAAACATAGTGGGAGCCGAGGTTCCATTATGTGCATAGCTAGCTTAGCCGAGGCTTTATGTATTGTGGTAGCTAGCTTGCAATATCGTCTAGTAAAAAAGATTAATTTTGTAAAAAAAAGTGTTTATAAGACATCAATAATTTTATAGTTAAAAATAAAAATAAATAAATGGAGGGCAAAGATGGGTACATGGATCAAAGATGGACATGTGGCACGAGTCTTTTTTTTCTTTTTTTGTGGGTTATAAATTATCAAATTTAACTGGTTTTTGGTAATTAAACTAAAAGGTGGCTTTGAATTGATTGATGTAACTTTTGTTTACTGAATGGACACAGTTTTTGGGTTTATATCATTTCAGTTTCATTAAAAGTATAATTTTTTTTTTTATAGAATTATAAATTCACTTATTTTCTCATCTTCATCTGATTTGAAATTATTTTTTTGAAATCACAGAATTGCCGATCTGTAGTTTCTTTGGCTTTGCTGTATATATATCCTGGATGAGTATTGTGTTAACCCGATAATAAATTGGAGAAAATAATTACCATAAGGAAAATGTAGTGGCTCTTGTTATCATTTTCACATTCATATATAACATTATGTATGTTGGCGGCTGTTTTTCAGTCAAGGGGTAGTTCGGTAAACCGATTCCTTGAACAAACCTCCTCAAACAGTGAATTCTCCTACATCATATAAATTTGATTTGATTCTCATGTTCATCACAAAATTCCTTGTATCACATCCCAATTAGTACATAAATCCGTGTTATTAATTAACTCCATTTATAATTTTAGGTAACATTTCATGTTCCAAGTATCTCAAAGCATATATGGATAAAAAGTACATGTCTTTCATTGGGTTAATATTCTTTAACATAACAAAATTTGGTTGGATTTGGATATATTCATAGAACCCATTTGACAGAGGGCCATAAGCTGTCAGTCAAGTACAACTAGCTTATCTTATATGGATCTGACAAATAATTTTATTTTTTGTTTACATTGCCTAATAAGGTTCCAAATGATCTTGATGAAGAAAGTCTTTCACCATTATCATGATTTAGGTTTTGAATTTTTATCAGTAATTATTCATTTATTGAAACAACACTGTATGACCCATGCTATTTCACTACTATGTTCTGCTTTGTTCTCTTTACTTTAAGGATGCATTTGGTAGGGAGTATTATCGGCGAGTATAAGTTAATTTATAAGTTATGAAACAAATGTTGGAGCATAACTATCTTTGCAATGTATCATTAGGGTTGCCCAAGGTAAAATCAAAATTTAGTATAAATTTTGCACCAAATTTACATTTTTTCGAACCCAATACTTTAAATTTAATTTCAAAAACTAAATTTACATTGCAAAAAATTAAAAAAAAAAATAATAGCAACTATGAAGGCGCTAAATTCACTTGCGTTATTTTGGCACAAGTATGATGGCGTTTTATCGGAGCTCCAAATACTCAACTAACATTACAAATGACGCAAACTGAGATTACTCTTAGGGATAAAAGAAAATCTCAAATCTCGATTTAAATTCGAGATTTCTTATCGTTCCGTATAAAATTTGAGACAATTTTTACCCTGAATTTATAATTGACAAATTTCTGTTTATAAATTGACATCTCTAATTATAATTATTTGTCTGTTTTATGAGTCTGAGGAGAACAAAATATATGTTACAAGTCCACATCAAGAGTACAAAAATTTGGCATCAAATATATAAAGCATTTTTAGGCTTTATTTTTTAAGGTCTAATTCTTATTTATATCAGGAAATAAGTGCTTGATGAGCCAATAAAAGTTTCCTACAAGATTAGTGACCGGTGCGTAATCACATGCGTATAACGCAAGCGCACGTATCGTTCAAGTAGCATAAAAATATCGATCCCACGAGGACTTAATTCCTACTGTTGTTATTAATTATTGATACTATTTATTTACAAGTATCTAATTATAGGGAGAAGAGAATGATTGTTTAATTGGTTAGTTGAATGTGGATTTTGATAAATAAAAGACTTAAAGACATAAAAGAAAATACTAAGGAAATAATAAAAGACACAAAGATCTAGGGTTGTGATTCCACACAATATTATTCTAATGATGAATTGACTCTCTTATATATGTGCAATAAATTAGTATTCTTATGTTAACCATGTTATCTGAATTCATTAAGTTCAAGTTCCAATTATGGCTACCCCCGCCCGACAGGTATATTCCTATCCTGTAAGGAAATCTATTAAAGGGTTATCTATCCTCAAGGAAGATCGTGAGCTATTGAATCTAAGGTTGAAACCTAAAATCTCTTTTCCAAGTTCATTTTAAGTTTACCACATCAATCTTATTGGTGATCAGGCAACAAGAAGCATTAAGCTTAAGACTCAATAAACAAACTAAAGAATTACTAATAAAAAGAAAATCAATCATTAAGTGTGTGAATATTGTGTTTCATAACTTCTCTAGAATAAAAATAAAATGCTAGGGATTGGGGGATCCACCTTTACTATTTCTAATTTAGAAATCTCCCTTATTATAATATGGAATTTATCAGTGATATTACCAACCAGCCATATAGGCGGTATCCTCATTAAGTCAGATTTTATTTAAGTCCAACCAGCCATAAAGGCGGTATCATTATTTATCCATAAACTAGCCATATAGGCGGTAATCATCTGTCACCTAAAAACCGACCATATAGGCGGTGTCACATTATGTCAAATAAATAAAACCAGTCATTAAGGCGGTAAACCTTTTAGTTTGAATTATAATTTCCATATTATAATTAAAGGAGATTAATTTAAATTAAAATAATAAAAGCTTCACCATTCCCCCAGCAGAAATCTAACTACTAAACATAAAATAAAAGAGAAGAAAAAGAAACTACTACTAGTCTAATACTGAAAATAAAAATGCATAAATTAAATTACTAAAAATAAACACTCAAGATGCAATCCTTAAATTTCTTATAAAAACCTAAGGAAAGCATGAGAATTACAAATGAAATGGCTTGGTATTTATAGAAAAATCTAAAGGCTTCCACCAATTTCTCCACCGATTGCTCCACCAATTGCTCCACCAAATATGGCACCAAACATGGCATCAAACATGACACCAAACATGGCACCAAACATGGAATCAAACATGCAAGTATGTTTGGTGGAAGTTTGACAATTTTTATTTTTTTTTTTATTTTATTAATTTTATTTTATATTTTGAAAATGACTATAGTAGTTACACAAAATACACTGGATTGTTCGTCAATTCCGGCCATGGAAACTTCAGAATTCGAAATTATTTTGACTTTCAAAGTTGTAGATATTTGAGTCTTCTTCTATCTGCAACTTGAATAAGCTCAATTGGATATTAGATGAAAAAGGTACGGCCAAAATACGATACTCACGCAATATTGGAATTTAGGACTGCACTTCCTGACGCCTACAATAAATTTTCGTTTTTGACATTTTTTCCTCCGAATTTCATCGTTTTAGCCCCAAGTTGATTCCATTAAGTCCCAATATTATTTTTATCTGCAAAATAAATAAAAACACAACAAAACGTTCATAAAATTCGAGAACTATACAAAATATTAGGTTAAATGAGTGGAAAATAGTGATATAAATACCACTCATCAATTAGCACTCTAAAGCTTAAATTAAAATCTTCTTCTTTACAGATTCTTTTTTTTTAACAAAAAATATTAATTTACAGTTGTTTTTATTTTAAGTACTTTTCTATATTTCTCTGCTTTTTTTTTTAACATTTTAGTGAACATTTTCCTATATTTGAATATTCAATCGTCCTCCTTTTCTTCAAGCTCATTAGTTTATATATGGGATTTTAGGTGGAGATGTCAACATGTGTCCATTGATGGACTCATGTGAGATGCATGTTGAGCACCTGTTATATACCATGCCATGCTATGTGTAAAATTAGGTGGCATAATACATGTCATTATGCATACTAAACTAAGTTAAGTGGATTGTCATTAAAGTTCACCAGTGTTAGACGGTGGCATCATGTAGTCCCGAATGTTAATTTAGGATTGGAGTTATTTCCATTCCTGAGAGATATCTTCCCAAAGTATTTTCATTCTGAAGTGATGTCACTCTGAAGCACTTCCACTTTGGAGTACTTCCACTCCGGAGTGCTTACACTCCAGAGACCTGAATACTTCCACTCTAGAGAGCTTCCACTCCAGACTACTTCCACTGTTGAGTAAGATATTTACACATGTCGTGTCTCTCTTGTTCATATTTTTGTTTCAATAAGCTAACTAAGTTATTTTAATAGGAACTTTGGCATATAATTTTCAAAAATCGAAAAATCAGACTTGTTCTTTTATAAAAACGAAATTTTATCATTTTCAAAGGATTTTTAATCCTCATTGCCATGTTCCCAAGATGAAATGTTAGTAGGTACCCTATCTGACATTTAAACATTAGTTATTATGTAAGCGATGTTGTAGGTACCCCACATGGGAATTTATCATTGCGTGACATTTTACAATTTGATAATTTGGTCACTATGTGACTAATTTGGTGGAATTTCCACTTGGAAATTATTCAATATGTGACACTCTTTACGGTTTGATATTTTGGTCATTTTGTGACTGATTTGGTGGATATTCCACGGGGGTTGTTACTATATAATTGATTTTTGGAAGATTACTCTAGGATCTGACCAACAAGAATCAGCGTTGGCATCTCCATTAGCCTCATGAAGTGAACATAAATGTCGTGACGTTAACTAAACTTGAATTGTACATGAATTATATATTCAAGTATGATTCATTATTTACGTGTCAGGCGTGTCGTGATCTATTCCTGTCTTGTACTTGTACAATTCACAACATGCAATATATATTGGAGTTGGTGGTTAGAGCGTCAATTCGGATAATGTATTGTACATTATATTTTATTATTTATTAATAAAATAATTACATTTTCATTTCAAACCTTATTAATGATATTGTCATTATGCATATTAGATTGATGTATAAATATGCTAAGAATGACATCGACCTTAGAATAGTCTTGTAGTAATACTGGACACTAGGTGGTCCGACATTGAGATAAGTATTACTATTGTAAACTATTCTTAAAGTAAATATTCATAGTCGTTGGTTTTGAATACGATCGAATTCCTATAACCTAGAAGACTAGCACATGTCGTATATTGGAATTGGAGTTCCAATGGTTTAACCTGATGTACCATGAGCTTTGGAAACTCGTCTAGACACGTGGTTATTGATTAGACCGAATACTGAATGACTCACAGGTGATTCATAATAGTTAGAAGTATACACCACTGTCAAAAGGAATCTCCTCGAGTCGAGTAGTATATGTGATCCTTTGACTATAGGATAGTATTGATGTTGTGTGAGATCACCCACACTTTGATGCCATATATGTCAGAAATCTTTCATCAACTCGATCAACTACCCCCCTACCAGTAATCTTCTCCAGCCTATCACTGTGAGTAGGTGCCTTGCTTTTGTTTTCTTGGTTTAAGTTTCATAGACCTTAATGGTTTAAGTTATGATTTGAATTGATTTGATTTGTTAATGAATATGCATTATGATTACATGTTTTCGTCTCCAAGCTTGTTAAATATTTTATGATATGTTTCTGGTGAGATGATCGATTGATATTATATTTCCGCCCCCTTGTTGTATGTTTTTATGTTTTATAACTCATCATATGTTTCCGCCGGGGTGCTTGTTAGGGTCTCGTCCATCTGAAATGGTACGACCCGCTACCTTATCGATAGGAGATCATTCGTTCCTCGCTCAGTCTTTATGCACGACTTGGGCGTTGAGCGCTTGATATGTTTTTGACTATGCATACATGAAAATCATTTTATAAATATATTTTGGATTTATCTTATGATTTTTTTCTTTGGTATCTACTCACTAACTCCACAAGCCTCATTCACCTCCATTTTGTTGTGATTGTAGGTTTCTCTTCTTTTTACCGCAAACTCTACTTTTGACGGAGATGTTGCCTAGATGACAGATATTATTTTGTAAAGTCACAATGGGTTGTTCCTTTTGGTTTAAGATGGCGTAAATGGATGATGGAGTGTTGAAACTTGCAGTGGACATTACGATATCTTGTGGAATTGAAGATGTATATATAACAATTAAAAAGTCACTTCTTAAAATTTTCCACCATTCAAAAATTTAAATTTTCCCTTGTCTAAAATTTAAAAATTTCATCTATCTACAATTTAAAATTTTCTCCACATCTATATAATTAAAAAATCTTCCGCCTCTCTAAAATTTTAAGTTTTTTTTTTCCTTTCTAAAATTTAAAATGTTCTCTTATTTATAAAATTTAAAAGTTTCAGGCATCTTAAAAATTTTAAATTTCCAGCCTCCTTAATATTTTAATATTTTCATTTTTTTTAAAAAAAATATATATAGCTACGAAAATTCTATCTCTATTTAGTGACGGAAATTATTCCATCGCTATTTAGAAATAAAATTTTCGTTACTATTTATCGATGAAATAGAATCTGTCGTTAATTAGCTATGGAATTTCCGTCACTATATAGAGACAAAATAAAAATTTCGTCGTTAATTTTAGCAACGGGTGTAATATTTTCGTCGCTATTTATTTTACGACCAACAAAATAGAGACGTAATTTTTTCATCGTTATTCCGTCGCTAATAACCATTAGCAACAGAATAGCTATAGATTTTTCCGTCATTATATAACTATTTCTTTTAATGTGCTAGTCTCTAGGTTATAGGAATTCTTTTGCAACGGAATAGAATTCCGTCGTTATCTAACTTCGTTTTCGCCTGTGGACATATGTTGGATCTATTCCATCTAACCATATTAAACCATATGTCTTGTCTGTGTGCTTTTCTATTTACCTGCTAAGTTTGCATTTGGTTCCTAACAAACCAAACAAATTTACTGCTTTGGAAGGTTTGTTCGAGGAATCGGTTTACCGAACTACCTCTTGAATGAAAAACAGCCGCCAACATACATAATGTTATATATGAATGTGAAAATGATAACAAGAGCCACTACATTTTCCTTATGATAATTATTTTCTCCAATTTATTATCGGGTTAACACAATACTCATCCAGGATATATATACAGCAAAGCTAAAGAAACTATAGATCAACAATTCTGTGATTTCAAAAAAATAATTTCAAATCAGATGAAGATGAGAAAATAAGTGGATCTATAATTCTACAAAAAAAAAAAAAAATTATACTTTTAATGAAACTGAAATGATATAAACCCAAAAACTGTGTCAATTCAGTAAACGAAAGTTACATCAATTCAATAAAGCCACCTTTTAGTTTAAATACCAAAAACCAGTTAAATTTGATAATTTATAAATCCCCCAAAAAAAGAAAAAAAAAGACTCGTGCCCCATGTCCATTTTTGATCCATGTACCCATCTTTGCCCTCCAATTTATTTATTTTTAGTTTTTAACTATAAAATTATTGATGTCTTATAAACACTTTTTTTACACAATTAATCGTTTTTACTAGATGATTGCAAGCAAGCTACCACAAACATGTTGTGATTAAACACACACAATAGAGAAGAAATGTGAGAAAAAATTTCTTTATTTCACACAAACAAAGAATTACAAGCTTAACCTTAAAGCTTTACAAAAACTCTCAAACACTCTCTATTACTCTCACTTTTGAGACTTTGGGATGATTAGCAATGGACTCAAGGGCTCCTTATATAGCCACCAACACGTGTGCACTATTGCAACATATTTTGGCAAAACGTGTTGCTTCACGCTTCATTAGTTGGCAGCCATAAAAAAGAGGCCGAAAGTTGCATGCAAGTTGCATGCATAAGACATGCAACTTTCGGCCACAGTCAACAAATCTCCCCCTCGGTGAATATTTCCTCAAAATCTGAGCCGACCATCAATCATTCAAATTGGATCCTCCAAAGGATCCTCCCCTAGCTGCATCTGTATGACTGCCTACGTACCCTGAGTTGGGATCAAGCCAATCGTAGTTCTCTGAATCTCCCCACTCTAACTATGTGGAGAGTTTTGTCATCCTGGCTATGGCACGACAGATTTCAAGCTTCTCCTTCGGTAAAACCTTCGTGAACATATCGACACCGTTATCGTCGGTGTGAATTTTCCTGAGTTCTAACAGCCTTGAACTCAGGACATCTCGTATCCAGTGATACCTCACATCGATATGTTTTGACCTCGAGTGAAATGTCAAATTTTTACCGAGATAGATAGCACTCTGGCTATCGCAGTATAAAGTGTACTTCTCTTGCTTGAAACCCAATTCCTGGACGAATGTCTACATCCACAGCAATTCCTTGCAAGTTTCTGTCATTACAATGAATTCTGCCTCTGTTGTAGAAAGTGCAACACATCTCTGCAACCTCGACTGCCATGCCACAGCTCCCCCTGAGAGAGTAATCAGATACCATGAACTAGACTTTTGGGTATCCACATCTCCTGCCATATCTGAATCGGTGTAGCCCATCAACACTGGCTTGTCGCTTCCAAAACATAATCTCATCTTGGATATGCCTCGAAGATATCGCATTATCCATTTAACATCATTTCAGTGTTCCCGTCCTGGGTTTGACATAAATCGGCTGACCAATCCAACTGCGTGTGCTAAGTCTGGCCTTGTGCACACCATGGCATACATGAGACTTCCTACTACTGAGCTGTATGGAACCTGTTTCATTTCCTCATTCTCTGACTCAGTAGAGGGACTCAGTCTCGTACTCAATCTAAAGTGGGTGGCAAGAGGAGTGTCAATCGCTTTAGTCTTGTCCATCTAGAATCTCTGAAGTACCTTCTCGATGTACTCGTGCTGTGACAAGTATAACCTTCTGGCTTTCCGATCACAGCCAATCCTGATGACAAGAATCTACTTAGCTGGCCCCAAGTCTTTCATCTCAAAAGACTTACTCAGTTGCTGCTTCAAATTATCAATCATCAATTGATTCCGACCAACTATCAACATATCATCTATGTACAACAGTGAGATGATAAAGTCATCGTCAGAAAATTTCTGAATGAAAACACAATGGTCTGAAGTAGTCTTCTTGTATTCCCTGCTCCCCCATAACTGACTCGAACTTCACGTACCACTGTCTCGGTGCCTGTTTCAAACCGTATAGGCTTTTCCTGAGTCTGCACACAAAGTCCTCTTTTCCTCTGACTCTGAAGCCTTCTGGTTACTCCATGTAAATTTCTTCTTCCAGATCTCGTGAAGAAATGCGGTATTGACATCCATCTGCTCAACTTCCAGGTCGAGGCTTGCTGATAAGCTGAGTATCACTCTAATGGATGACATCTTCATAACTGGAGAGAAGATTTCATCGAAGTCAATGTCTTTCCTCTGATGGAATCCCTTGACGACTAGCCTGGCTTTGTACCGGGGTTGTGAAGTGTGCTCCTGTTTCTTCACCCTGTATACCCATTTGTTCTTCAAAGCCTGTTTGCCTCTTGGCAGTTTCACCAACTCAAAAGTGTGATTGTCATGCAAAGATTTCATCTCATCTTGCATAGCTTCCTCCTACTTTTCTCTGTCATATGTTTCCACAGCCTCCTTGTAGCTCTCGGGTTCTCCCCCATCAGTAAGCAGCAGATACTCATATGCAGAGTATCTGGTTGAAGGTTGCCTCTCTCTGTTAGACCTTCCCTGTGGAACTGTTGGTGTAGCTTCTGGTACTGGTGGTTGATCATGATCATCTTCTCTTGGAGCTTCATCACTTGTACCCTCATGTCTGGGAACCTCATCCTCAAATCGTACTGGCACCGGTGTGTGAGGTTCTGGATTCACATCTTTGTATTGCTGGGGCATTGTCTTCATCTCCTTTCTGATATCTTCTATGGTCTGGTCTTCAACAAAGACAACATCTCGGCTTCTGACAATCTTATTCTCCACAAGATCATACAATTTGTAGCCGAAATCATCATGACCATAGCCAATAAAGACACATTGTCGCATCTTTGCATCAAGCTTGAATCTCTCGTCCTTTGGGATGTGTACAAAGGCTTTGCACCCAAAGACAAGTAAGTGCTCGTATGACACTTCTTTACCTGTCAAGGCTTGGTTAGGAACATTACCTTTTACTGCGACCATTGGGGACATGTTTAAAATATGTACTGCTGTGTTGAGTGCCTCCCTCTAAAATGTCTTCGGTAGCTTCGCTTGTGATAGCAAGCTTCTGACCCTTTCGCACAAGGTTCTGTTCATCCTTTCAGCTAGGCCATTCAGCTGAGGTGTTTTCGGAGGTGTCGTTTGATGTCAGATTCCTTACGTCTTGCAGTACTGATCAAATGGTCCTCTGTATTCTCCACCGTTGTCTGTTCTGATGCACTTCAATTTCTTACCGGTTTCTCTCTCTACTAGAGCATGAAACACCTTGAACACTCCCAACACTTGGTCTTTTCTCTTTAAGGTGTATGCCCAGGTCTTCCTTGAATGATCGTCAATGAATGTCACAAAATACAGTGACCCACCAAGTGTTCGTGTGTGCATCGGACCGCATACATCTGAATGTATGAGATCTAGTACCTCTGGTTTCCGTTGAAGAGAGGAGCTCTGGAAGGACACTTTGTTCTGCTTTCCAGCATGCAGTGTTCACACTTCCGTAAGTGTGAGTTCTTCAATTCGGGAATAACATTCCACCTGCGTAGTATCTCCATCCCCGTTTGACTCATGTGACCGAGCTTTTTATGCCATAACTCGGCTGCCTCATTACTGTTAATTGTATTTATGTTACTATTGAAAATCTTAGCATGCATCAAATACAGAGTTGAGTCTTTCTTACCTCGTGCCACCACAATTGATCCTTTAGTGAGCTTCTAGGTTCCATCACTAAAGGTGCTGCAGAAACCTTCATCATCCAGCTTGCCTGTTGAGATCAGGTTTAACCGGATATTTGGGATGTGCTTGACTCCCTTCAACACTAGCCTTGTCCAGTTGTTTGTTTCAAGACAGATGTCTCCAATACCGACGACTTTGGACTGGCCGTCATTCCTCATCCTTACAGCATTGTAGTCTCCTGGTGTGTAAGATGAAAATAAGTCTCCGCGAGATGTGGCGTGTATGGAGGCGCCACTATCTATCACCTAAATGGTATCGTGGCTGGCAAGATTCACAACATCTTCTTCATATATTATGCAGAAATATTTGGAGGTTTTGTCAGTGGTAGTAGCAACTCTTTCTTGTTTAGAGTCATCATCTCTCCTGGACTGCTCGTTCTTCAGTTTGTAGCAATCCCTCTTCATATGTCCTTTCTTCTTACAGTGATAGCACTCAATATCTGTCATTCTTGATTTCCCCTGGTTCTTGTCTGATCTCCCTGGGCCTCGTCTTTTACTCCTCCCCCTTCTGTTGTTCTTTTCTGTCACTAGAGCTTCTGAGGTTGAGGTTGAGGTTGATGCTGACTCCTGCATTCTCGTCCTCTTTTCTTCCTCGAAGATCCTAGTCTTTGCCATCTCCATAGTGACTTTTCCATCTGCGGCTGAATTTATCACCGTAGATCTGAACGTTTCCCTTGATTCTGGTAACGTATTAAGAATTATTAAGCCATTTACCTCATCTCTGAAGTTTATGTCTAATCCAGACAGTTTTTTCATGGTTCCGAGGAAATCGTTGATATGGTCTGCCACAGCTGTACCTTTCTGGTATTTTAACCCCATCATTTTCTTGATGTAATATAGCTTGTTGTTGCCAGTCTTTGCTCAGAAAAGCTCCTCCAGCTTTCTCCATAAGACACGTGCATTTATTTCTTCACTAACATGGTTGATGATACTATCGTCGATCCACTGACGAATAGTATTGCATGTTTTCTAGTGAAGATTAGCCCACTTCTCATCGGATATTCCTTCTGGTTTCTTCTTCAGAAATACTGATCCATCATAGTCCTTCACATACAGAAGGTCTTTCATCCTTCCTCTCCATGTGAAATAGTTTGTACTAGTTAACAAAATCATTTTTCCGTTGCCCCCTTCCATCATAAAAATTCTAAGCAGAATTTCAAAAAACGGACTTCACCCTTGCGTCCGGAATGGTCGAAAATGGTGGAAATGATACTTCGTTTGTCAAAATCCGACACAGAGACCAATTTACAAATTTCAGAAATTATAGGGGTCAAAGTGCAATTACGGAAAAGTTCAGGGGACTAAATTATAATTTATAAAAAGTTCAGGGACTAAATTACATGTTACTGAAATTTTAGGAGCTAAAATGTAATTTCCAGAAAGTTCAGGGATCTATCTGAAATTTAACAGGTAATGCTGACGTGGCACGGCTGTTGACGTGGCACTGACTGGATGCACACGTGGCTGCTGACTGGTCTGCTGACGTGGACTACTGACTGGGCTGCTGACTGTGCAGGTTATGCTGACATGGCACTAACTGGTCGCTGACGTGGCGACACGTGGCGGCTGACGTGGTTGTTTTCTTCCTTGAGTGGCGCGTGCGGCGCGTTGATGCGCGTGGAGCGCATGGTGAACTCTCTGCCTGGTGCGTGCGGGCTCACCGTACCTCCGATCGATGGCCGGAAAATACCACCGTGCTCGTCTCTCCGTGAAAAGTCTGATGCTATACTCAAAATTGATTTTCGACAACTTTCGTCGGAATCGACTTTCCGAACCGAATCTCCGTTTCCGAGTTTCGGGATCCCACTGTGGAACCTTAGCTCCTGATACCACTTGTTGTGATTAAACACACACAATAGAGAATAAATGAGAGAAAAATTTTATTTATTTCACACAAACAAAGAATTACAAGCTTACCCCCAAAACTTTATAAAAACTCTCAAACACTCTCTATTACTCTCACTTTTGAGACTCTGGGATGATTAACAATGGACTCAAGGGCTCCTTATATAGCCACCAAAACGTGTGCACTATTGCAACACGTTTTGGCAAAGCGTGTTGCTTCACGCTTCATTAGTTGGCAGCCAAAAAAAAAGGGCCGCATGCAACTTTCGGCCACAGACAAGAAAATACATAAAGCCTCGGCTAAGCTAGCTATGCACATAAAGGAACCTCGGCATCCATTGTATTTTAAGTGTGATATGTTCATTAGTTTATGCAACTGAAAAATATTTTAAAAAAAAAGTCTAATATTTAACGGTGGTATAAAATAACTCATACAACCATTGAATTATAATTTACCACACGTGTTAAATAATAAAAATAATAATAATTTTCTTTAACACCACTTCATGTATCATTGGTTTGGCGATGTGATTTCCAACGAATTCAAAAACAAATATTTGATCCCACACAAGAAATATTAAAAAAAAAACAAATGTAAGTGGACCCCACCTATTTTTTGATTTTTTTAATATTTTCTTCCCACACAAGTATTTCTCTTAGTGCACATGCATAAACAGTTCAAAAATTGTGAATTAGATTTACGGCTAGCATTAATTTACATTGTTATTCTTACTCCACTTAATTTTCTTAATTTCATTATATATATATATATATATATATATATATATATATATATATATATATATATATATATATATATATATATATATATATATATATATATCTATATATATATATATATATATATATATATATATATTAGTAGGGACCTAATAAGAGATCCCTTAATTTTTTAAGTTATAAAGAAAACATATATTTAAATATATGTTTAAAAAACAAACGATACTTATTTTCTCATCTTCATCTTTTCTGAAATTATTCTTTATTCCCTGAAATCACATAATTGAAAGTTTATGATTTTTTTTGACTTTTTATTTTGTTATCTAACCGCAGGTTTTATTTTGATGAAAATGCCTGTAGCTGCCAGTCATTTTGCTCTATTTTGTAAGAGATTGGTAGGTTTCCCAGTGAATTGCTCGCTCTCCATTTTTTCATGTGTATTTTCTCTTCAGTAACTTGGTGCCTGAAATTTATATCTGAATCGATGTCCAAATATGTCAAAGCAAAACAACATCCTTTTAAATTTATTCTGCTCGGATACCAATTCGAACAAAAATTTGGTGCAAACATCTTTTCCCTATCTGTACATGTATGAAGGTACATGAAACTAACGCCTGCTTTAGAATTTCCAGCTTCATTGAAGTTCAATAGATAAACCCTCTTGTAAGTTTCTCTTCCCAGGTGGTCTGATTGTATAAAGAATTCTGCAATCAAGGGCGCCATTCGGCCAAACCCAAGCCAAGTGGTCTGATGGTATGAAGACTCCTGCAATCAAGGGCGTCATTCGGCCAAACTCAAGTCAGGTGGTCTGATGGTATGAAGACTCCTGCAATCAAGGGCGCCATTCGGCCAAACCCAACCCAAGCCAGGTGGTCTGATGGTATGAAGACTCCTGCAATCAAGGGTGTCATTCGGCCAAACCCAAGCCAGGTGGTCTGATGGTATAAAGACTCCTGCAATCAAGGGCGCCATTCGGCCAAATCTAAGCCAGGTGGTCTGATGGTATAAAATGGGATTCACCAGCCGAACCTTAGGGGGAGAAACATCCCTAGGTCTGGTTTACCCGGGAGTATGATGGTCACGGAGGCAATTAAGCTATCCACATGCCATACTCTCAGAAAGTTTTCAACGGGACTCACCAGCCGACCTACAGGGGGAGAAACATCTCTAGGTTCGGTTTACCCGAGCTGCTCCTCAAAAGTGCGAGCCATGGGGTAGTAACGCTCTGACCTCAGGGGTTTGATAATAACACTCAGGATTGGCGTGCCGCGAGGGGTTCGCGCGTTTCCCACATGTGTTCCACCCATTGACACGTTCCGGGTCCTCAAAAAGTGAAAGGAATTAGGTCGGAACACTTCCACCCGGGGGTTTGATAATGACACCCGAGATTGGCGTGCCGCGAGTTTGGTACATTTCCCAGTTACCGATCACCCCTTCACGCCGAGAAGATCCCATGAATATTGAAAATTAACTTTCGCATTTAATTAACAAACAAGCAAGATACACAAGTTTCCTAAGAAAAAATAGAGTTTTATTCATATTCAAAGGACCTGCTGCCCTTCTTACAACTCTTTACGGGACATTTCAAGAAAATCTTTTATAATACTTTCTTCTGGTTCTTGCCTGGAGGTCCGACCATAGCCTCCAGTCTGAGCTCCGAGAACTCCCGATGCGTATGTCATATTTGTAAACTTCACTGGCAAGTTATTTTTTACATCGGGGCTTCTGCAGATCCTTCTGTCCTGAGCTCTACTTCTGACTTGGGCTCCCAGGGTCTGATGCATCAGATGACCCACGGGCGCTGATGAATAATGCATTAGCCCTGGGCCTTACACTCCCCGAGTAAATCTGGCAGTCGAACCGAGGCCTTCGACCTTCGCTCTGTGTGGCTTTTTCCCGTGTACTTTTTACCTCATTTCTTCTCGTTCGGGAAGACTATAGCCCCAATTGGGGAAAGGTCTGAGGGATGCCATTCCCTACCCTTGGCTGACAAGCTCCCAGTTGGATCTTTGAGCACTATTGTCTCGTAGAACTGAGGGTTCTGATGGGGCGAGTAGGCGCAACACCTTCCCACAGAGAAACTTGTTCAGCCGCTGCCAACGAATGTCACCCACCCACGACATTACATTCCACAACCCAAAAAGAGAGAAGCTATTGTTGCAGACAACCATCTTTCATACAAATCCTTTCTTCATCTCGTTCTGATCAACTTCTTTCCATTCATTCCCTTTTCTATCCATACTGCTGCCGAACCACCCACCAACCCATGATTTCCTCTAGGGATGGCAGTGGGTAGGGTATGGTGCGGGTTTACCATTACCAAATCCGCACCCGCAAATGTAAATAAATTACCAAACCCACACCATACCCGTTGCGGGTTTTAATTTTCATTACCAAACCTGCACCGCATATAAAAATAAATTACCAAACCCGTATTGGTACCCAACATATTTTTTGCGGGTTTTTAAAATATTGAATTATTTTATGTTCTTAATAATATAATTTTTTTAATTAAATAATTTATTTTTAATTACTAACTGTGGTTTTCACATTTGTTTTTCATTTGACATATAAAACATGCAATGTATGTATATACAGTACATAGATAACATAATGTATGAAAAATCGGTACCATATGTTTATTTTTTCATATAAACATAATTAAAATGAGTTCTTCCCTTCATAATTATAATGATCTAAGTTAGCCAACTCAATCAACAATAAGCTAAAAAGTAATCACCAACCTTTGGTCATATATTTTATGCTAAGTGTAATGAAAATGATGCTTACAAGGCTCAAGTAGTGTAAGTGTAATGAAGAAGCAGGAAAGCTACTAAAGTTACAGCAAACACTACCTTATTTTGCTCATCTCTTGTTTCTAATCACGTGAACTTAATCCAAATTTTTGTATTATAATTTTATTAACAAGTGTGATTACAAAAAACAATAATAGTCATGCAAAAAATCTTCAGTTGGGCAGGTTGTGGGCTGCAGTTGAGTGGGAGTGTGGAATTGTGGATTAGTGTTTTAGGTTTAGGTTTTATTTGTTGTTTTTATAGGAAGGTTTTTTATATTGTCCTAAAACTATTAATTAATAAAAAAATAATATTACGGGTATGCGGATACCCGCAGTGGATACCTGCATTTTTTTCTTAAATATCAAACTCGCACTGGATTTTGCTTTAAATTACCAAACCCGCACCGCACCCACTAATATATTTACCAAATCCTACTCATTGCGGGCGGGTTTTTGCGGGTTTGCGAGTTTGCAGTTAAAATTGCCATCCCTAGTTTCCACCTTCTGCCATCGTCTTACCACGCAAGTTGCCTATTGTTCTCTCCCCACAGATGGCGCCAACTATTGATGGTCAATTTTTGTCTCAGGGGTAATACCAGAATAATGCTCCCGGGACAACCTTCCATCAACCTTAAATTTGTTTGATTTGGGGGGTGACCAAAAGTAAATTTAGCAAAAGGTGAATCAAACACACAGATTGACATGGGAGTTTTAAGGTGGTTAGCGGAGCGAATCTAACCTACATCCATGGGCATAAAACGAAGTGTTGTTTTTTTGCCAAGAACTGACTCGGTCGACCTGTTTTGGGATTGGCTAGAACGTGGTCGAGCAGTTGAAAGAGGTTACAAATGTTATTATATGGTGTTACAAGTTGTTGTATCAAAGGAAAAAAAACCAACCACCTATCAATGAGACTACCCTCTCTTTATATACATAGAGAGATATACAATGCTCTTCCAATTCAAAAACGGTTCCCACGTGAGGCCTGACTGATTGATGGCGTGATTTCCAACGATTTGAAAAATAAATATTTGATCCCACACAAGAAATATTAAAAAAACAAAACAAAACAAATGTAAGTGGACCCCACCTATTTTTTGATTTTTTTAATATTTTCTTCCCACACAAGTATTTCTCTTAGTGCACATGCATAAA
This sequence comes from Zanthoxylum bungeanum, assembly GCA_019454045.1. Lineage (NCBI taxonomy): Eukaryota > Viridiplantae > Streptophyta > Magnoliopsida > Sapindales > Rutaceae > Zanthoxylum > Zanthoxylum bungeanum. The sequence continues at coordinate 23,408 of SKCR01029590.1, read as the reverse complement.
CAGTCCAAAAATTGTGAATTAGATTTACTGCTAGCATTAATTTACATTGTTATAATTACTCTTCTTAATTTTCTTAATTTCATATACTAATATATATATATTAGTAGGGACCTAATAAGAGATCCCTTAATTTTTTAAGTTATAAAGAAAACATATATTTAAATATATGTTTAAAAAACAAACAATACTTATTTTCTCATCTTCATCTTCTCTGAAATTATTCTTTATTCCCTGAAATCACATAATTGAAAGTTTATGATTTTTTTGACTTTATTTTGTTATCTAACGGCAAGTTTTATTTTGATGAAAGTGCCTGTAGCTGCCAGTCATTTTGCTCTATTTAGTAAGAGATTGTTAGGTTTTCCGGTGAATTGTTCGCTCTCCATTTTTTCATGTGTATTTTCTCTTCAGTAACTTGGTGCCTGAAATTTATATATGAATCGATGTCCAAATATATCAAAGCAAAATAACGTCCTTTTAAATTTATTCTGCTCGTGTTAGGAAACATAATTCCTAATATATTTTACATGTTTGTCCTCTTAGGATCTAACCATACATGTATTACTAGTCCTAGATTTATTTACATGCTAATTGAAATAAATCTATATTAACCACAACACAATTGCATACCTTAAACTTGTAAAGACCTCTTAATCAAACTTAATTGATTGATTGACTCAATAAGCAAAGGGTCTTATTTATAGGAGGAAATCAAGTCACTATTAGCTCACATGTATGGATTACTATTAATCCTTGATTACTATTTAATCACATGCATTGATTACTATGTAATCACATGTATTTGGATGCATAATGACTTTCTCTAACCCTTCCAAAAATGTTACCATCATGGGTGTACCATTTGTTCCCCATTTAACATTTTACTAATTGTTGTTACTTAACAACTTTTGTTGTTACTTAATTATTTGATTAACAACTCTTGTTGTTTACTTAGTAATGAAATCATTACTAATTGTTGTTATTTAACAACACCACATAATTAACTTAATAATTCCCAACATGAAATTATTACTAATTGTTGTTATTTAACAACACCAAATAATTAACTTAATAATTTCCAAATGAAATTATTACTAATTGTTGTTATTTAACAACATCAAATAATCAACAACAATTAATTCCAACATCTCCCACTCACACATGATGAGATCAACAATTTTTATTATCTCTACAAGAATAATTCATACTTTGCAATTGTGCCGTGCGACCAGCATACTTCGAGAGCTCACTTGCTATACATCTGTTAGGAATATATAGCTGCTCGAAAAATGGATAGAACCATAGTGGATTATGTATGCAGTATCCTCGATCATTTATCACATTAAATCTCTCTCGATCTCTTTTCGAATGTAATATTTATTTTGTATTTACAATCATGTTTGATCACATAGAATAACATAATTGGTCGACCAGTGAATACAAGCTAATGTGATATTATACATATAATGATCTTTCTCCTTTCTCGAATCTCTAAACTTTGATTCAATTCGCTTTTCCAGAGATGTCCTTTCAGATCGAATCTCTCATGATCTTTCAGTAACATTCCAAGATAGCAATCATCAAATCTAAGTTTTAAAAAGCAGACAAGAGTCTAAAGGGTACAATGTGAGATTGAAATAATCTCAAGGGTCTCACATAGTATCAAGACTGAGATCTTTACTTGTATTACCCTCAATTGTCACAAATGTACACATGGTATGAAAACATGTGTTACGGTATTCTCTCCTTTCCCATGGAGCGTATGTCTCATAAAATACCGTACAGATTATAGTTCAGACAAGCACAATGTCTAACTCATAACTGACATTAAGACAAGTAAGGTGAAACGAACTTATTCACCTTAGGTCATATCACAGAGAAAGTGACCTCATAACGACATTACTTAATTTTCAAGCTTGAGCTCTCTAAATTATCACTAAGATAATTAGCTTAAAAATTTGTCTCATCTCCCATTAACACAAAGTAATGGAGGCGATTGCCTGTGTGAGAGGGCTAATCATTCTCTTGTCCGACATACTTCTCATACTAACTAATAGTATATTTGTTTAAACATGTATCAACATAATAACATGTAAGCATTGAATACAAACATCAATGAGTATTAACATTAGTAAACATTATTTGGGAAAAATACATATCATAATATGTAAGCACATTAACATCTACGCAATCCCTGAGTTGTTACATGTCTAACAAAGACATCTCTAGGAACAGGCTTGGTCAATGGATCTGCTACCATTTCTTGCGTAGAAATGTACTTCATGTTTACCTCTTCTCGTGCAACTATGTCTTTCACAAAGTTATATTTGGTATCTATATGTTTCGTTTTACAATGGAATTTTGGGTTTTTTGTGTAGGCTATCGCTGCTTCACTATCACAGTTAACTAATACTGGACCATAAGCTTCATTTGACATACCCAAATGATCCAAGAACCTTTTCAACCACACAGCCTCTTGTACTGCTGATGAAAAGGCCATAAATTCAGCCTCTATTGTGGATAAGGCTATACAAGATTGTTTCTTACTGCTCCATGAAATGGCACCATTGTTTAGCAAGAAAACAAAACCGGAGGTAGATTTTCTTTCATCTAAATCTCCTCCCCAGTCAGCATCAGTATAGCCTCTCAATTGCAGATCATTTCCTTGATAACACAATGAGTAATCAGCTGTCCCTCTCAGATACCTAAATATTCTTTTAACTGCTTTCCAATGTGCTAGTCCTGGATTGGATTGGTATCTACTTACCATTCCAACAGCGAAACAGATATCAGGTATTGTACACAACATTGCGTACATTAAACTTCCAACTGCATTTGCATAAGGAACTTTCTTCATTTGTTCATTTTCTTGTGGAGTTTCAGGACACAATCTACGACTCAAAACTTCAGTTTTCATGATAGGAGTATCAATGGGTTTGCAAGCCTGCATTTGGAAGCGTTCAAGAATTTTCTTTATATATGACTCATGTGAAAGAGATAATAAATTCTTTGAACGATTTCTTGAGATCTTAACCCCAAGAATATATACAGCTTCACCAATATCTTTCATCTCGAAGTTAGATGATAACCATTCTTTAATGTGTTTTACAAACTCTTTATCATTTCCGGCTATAAGTATATCATCCACGTACAAAGATAAGATAATGAACTTATCTTTATCTCTCTTGGTGTACACACAATGATCCTCATCTATCATTGTGAAATCATTCGAAATGATTGTATTGTGGAATCGTATATACCATTATCTAGACGATTGCTTGAGACCATATATAGACTTTAAAAGTCTACATACTTTCTCATTTTCATTTTCTTTTATGAAACCTACTGGTTGTTCCATGTAGATTTCTTCATCAAGTTCTCCATTGAGAAAAGCAGTCTTTTTATCCATTGATGTAATTCTAGATCCATACTTGCTACTATAGCCAGAATCAAGCGAATTGAGGTAAACCTTACAACAGGTGAAAAAGTCTCTTCATAGTCAATTCCTTCCTGTTGCGTATACCCTTTTGCCACAAGTAGTGCTTTATATCTTTCGATATTGCCATCGACATTACGCTTTATTTTAAGAACCCATTTGTTCTTCACAGCTTTGCGTCCTTTGGGTAGATCAACCAATTCCCAAACTTGGTTGGACCTCACTGACTCCATCTCTTCTTCCATTGCTTTCATCCATTTTTCCTTAGCAGGACACTGAAGAGCCTCTCTTATGTTTCTAGGTTCTTCATCATCTTGAGGTAGAATCATAAAGGTTTCTTCTTCGATATCGAAACGACGTCGAGGAATGCCTATACGATTACTACGTCGCAATTGGGATTCTAGTGGTGGAACTGATTCCTCACTTTCGATATTATTCCCATTTGGATTGTGCACATTGCTCCCACTTGGATTATGTACATCACTCTCACTTGGATCACGTAAATGAGACTCGTGTGAAACTAATTCATCATTTTGAGATTCATGTGAAACAGATTCATCATGTTTTCTCAAATTTCTCTCATTACTCTCATTACTCCCACTTGAATTAGGTAAACCCGAGTGTTCACCAATCATGTGATCCATGTGATCTTGAGTTTCATATAGAGATAAATCTTGACCTATCTCTCCCTGCGTAGGAAAATCATTTTCTAAAAAAGTGATATCTCGTGATTCAAATTCTGTCACGCCTCCACTTTCATGTTTACCTATGCAAACATATCATTTTGATTGTTCAGAATATCTTATAAAGATACTCTTTTTTCTTCTTGGGCCTAATTTTCCATGTTCGTGAGAACGCACATGAACATAAGCCGCACAACCCCAAGGTTTTAGAAAGTGAATATCTGGTTTACGACCTGTCCATAACTCATATGGTGTGGTAGACACAGATTTAGATGGCACTCGGTTAAGTACATATGTGGCAGTTAATAATGCATCACCCCAATAGGTTATAGGCAAATTTGCTTGTGCCATCATAGACCTAACCATCTCAAGAAGAGTTCTATTTCTTCTTTCCGCAACACCATTTTGTTGAGGAGTAGCAGGAGTAGTCAACTGACGACTAATTCCTTTTTCATCACATAATTCTCTGAACTGATCAGATAAGTACTCACGACCACAGTCAGTGCGTAGTGCTTTAATTTTCTTGTCTAATTGATTTTCTGTTAAATTCATAAATTTCTTGAAACATTCTAATGCTTCGGATTATGAGCAATCAATAGACATAACCAAAGCGAGTAAAATCATCTATAAATGTGATGAAATAAGATGCTCCATGCCTTGCCCTGACATTCATTGGACCACAGATATCTGAATGAACTAATTGTAATGGAAATTCTGCTCTAGTCCCTTTTCCAAATGGTTTTCTCGCAGTTTTTCCTGCCAAGCAATATTCACAGGTTGACAATTCTACCTTCTCAATATTTCCCAGAAAGCCTTCTTTGGCTAATCTTTTCATTCTTTGCTGGCCAATGTGGCCAAGTCTAGCATGCCACATAGTTACATCACTATCATTACTGACAGATGAAGCAACAAACGAAAAACCGAAATTGTGATTAAAACATTCAACATTTAATACAATAAAACCATCCAGAAAATAACCAGAACCATATGTATTGTACCTAAGTACAAATCAACATCAAATTTATGGAAGTTCAAATTGAAACCTAAATTAACCAAAACCAACACAGAAACTAAATTCCGACGAATTTGTGGAGCAAACAATACATCATGTAGTAGAAAGTTTTTCCACCATGCATGACTAACTTGCATGTTCCTATGCCTTTGACTTCAACCCGTGAGTTGTTGCCAACATATATCCACTTCACCCCAGGTGAAATTCGTCGAAATTCCACAAAGGCATCTCTATCATTCGCTACATGGTCTGTGGCTCCTGAGTCTTATTCACCTTTTTAGGCTCAATGCAGTCACGAGCAAAATAACATTTCTTACCACAATTAAAACATTTAACCTTTGCCATGTTTTTCTTTTTGGTAGGACGTTTTCCTTTCCCATGTTGATTAGTTTTCTGTTTCTTTTCTGGCTTGGAAGAATTTTGTTCTTTTCCGAACTGGAACCCACCACCATGAAATTTTCTTTTCTTCTTGAACCCCAGGTTTGCTAGTTTCTGTCATATACACTTCAGTATTTGACTTAGCAGCCGCAAGGCGGTCGCTTTCTAATTCAAGGTGACGTTTAGCATCATCAAAGGTTTTGATGCTCTCATTGTGGGTTAAATGCATCTTCATATGCTCCCAGCTATTTGGAAGAGAACGAATGACCGCTTGGACTTTCTGTTCATCTGTAAGAACATGTCTAGCATCTGCCAGTTCAGTAATCATGTTTGACATTTGCCTCAAGTGTTTTGACATAGTGAACTCAGGACGTTTCTTGTATGTGTCAAACTTGATTGTTAGTGACCTAATGTAACATCCCAGGTTATTTTAACGTGTTTGCATGAATTTTATTTTCGCGCTTGAGGCCGCTTCTAAACGCATGTTTTTTTTAGTAAAATGATAGCATTTTCATGAAATTAATTATAATTTTATATTGGATTAATTTGAGGGGTGAAATAATAAATTACCACATTACTAATAATAATTAATTAAATCAAGATATTTATATTGCACAAACTTACATCTTCTAGATATATACATATATGTGGATTATATTACTCACACATGTGGAACACACACGTGTATTACTTCTTCAACACACACAAAACTAATTAAATTATATCACACACACGTGTTCCATATTTTTAATTTACACACACTTAGGACACACGCAAAAAAAAAAAAACCAGAAAAGAAGCAGGATGAAAATAGGGGAAAAAGTGAAAGATCAAGAGAGGGAACCGAATCAGTGAAGGAAAGAAAGAGATGAGAGAAATCAGGGGATGAAGCCGAGAGCAGGGAAAGCTAGGGCAGAGAGAGGAGAGGCAGAAGCAGTAAAGAAAGAGCCGAGAAAGAAGGATTCAAATGAGTAAGTAATCTATGTGAAGAATTTCTTGAATTTGGTGTTATGGGTTTGTTTGATTTGTTGATGTGAATCTGAAAAATTGAAACAAGAATGATGAAAATGATTAATTAAAGCAATACAAGATTGATTATAACCTTGAAACCGAAAGAAATTAACCGGATTTGAATAATTGGGAAATTGGGGAAATATTTGATAAGAACCCTAGAATTTGAGGAAAATTAAAGAGAACCCTAGATTAGAAATTGGGATACTGTTGATAATAATAGACAGTAAATTGGATAAAATAATGATTTGTTGTCCTGTTAGTGTTTGTTATTCGGCCCTCGAGGCCAGAGAGTCTTTAATAAAGGATCTTGCAAGCAAGAGTTCATGACTTAATATTCTGGTTGATCGAAAATGAAAATTAATGGTCCAAAAATGAATACTTGCAGGATATAGTATCTGAGATGAAAACTTATAGTCCTTTTCTGATATTTTGATATGGATCAATTACCAAAGGATGAAATTTCATGACAGTAGTAACGTATGTTATGTTTAGGATTTGTGTTTATAAATTGAAACATCCATAGGTGGCAAGGATGATTTAGCATCTCTTCATTATCTTACACGAATTACTTCAATTTATTTGATAATTGTGTTTTTTTTTTGTAATTGAGATAGGCTGCACTTTCACGTAACTATTGTTTTGCTGTTAATTGGTAAGAGATGATTGATTGAGATTTTTTTTTAAGTATCAATTAGATATGAATTAGTTAGTTTAATTTGCAGACATGGCTTCACTTTAGGTATTTCACTTTGATAGTTTTGTTGTATTTTGTGATAATTAATCATCCGATTGGTCTGTTTATATTGAGAAAGAATTGAATCCTCTAAGGTCTGCCATCATATTTGAGGGTGGTGGGTATTGTAGTTAGTAGGCACCTAATTTTATCAATGTTAGTATTCTTCTGCCATGACATTTAGGGTATGGTATTAACAGTTATAATAAACAATTTATGATATTAACATACTATTTTAAGTAAAAAATATGGAAATTATTATAATAAAAATGTATATTGGATATATTGCAAAACACACACAAAAAAAAAAAAAGAAACTAGTTAAACAGGCTTGATTAATGAACGTGTATGCGAGTTTGTGTAATGATTAGATATAATAAATAGTGGAATATTTACATGGTCATGATTATAGATTATGAAATATAAAATGTGATGTATAGGTTGAGTATGTTGGTGTAATTGCATTATAAGCATGTAGGGCTATAATGTCAATGGAAACTGAATATGTGTGCATATAAGTGATAAATTGGTTTTGCTTTCAAGAGTGCAAGTTGAAAATGCATATGTACTAACATGTGATATGAGTTATAATATAAGAATGATTTGTACAAAAGGTAAGAAGTCAGAATGGTAAAGGCTGTTAATTTGGATATGAATATGAGATATGATATGTGTAAATGCATACCAAGCTGCTAGTGATTATTAAGTTGTGAAAATTTATTTTATGTGTAAACATGAATTGTATATGTAATGTATATTGAGGATAGTATCAACATATCGGACACAAAGTAGTCAGCATTGACATTGAATACATGAAAGAGTGAAAATCATATGTCATCAGCTTATAGATAAGCATATAAGAAAACATGGCTAGGATAAGCGAAAGCATTAGAAATGCATACTTATATCCATATGTCATGACTTTCAGAAGATGAGTTAAAGCTAAGAGTATCTTTAAAATTCGAAGTGTCTTAAAGAAAATTTTTAAATGACTTTCTTTGAAAGAAATGTATTTCAGAGAATGTTTCTAACGGTTTTGAGATTAAGAATGATTTTTATGATTTTCGGGGCATGAGGTAAAAACTCACCCCAGTATGTAACTTGAGATTCAGTTGGAATTGACGGATACTATGGAATTGACGGATTCAGAGACATGTGCACATGTGGAGGACTGAGGGGACGCTCTCAGATCCTCGAGCCGGGGCAAGGGGGATGAGCGATACACAACGCCCCTAGACCCCACAGTTTGAGCTAGGGTGGTAGCATAGTTCCGCACCCCCAGCTCCAGATTGTGGCTTGAGGGACGGCGATACGTAACGCCCCAAGACCACCAGATATGAGACAGTAGTGGCATGCTTTGGGGGACGGCGATACGTAACGCCCCAAAGTCATGGTTTTGCACTTCTGCCTCCAGATAGGCGTATGGGGGGACGGCGATACGTAACGCCTTCATATGTCCAGTTTTTCAGACAGAGACACAGAACTCAGAGAAAGTTTTCAGTTTTCAGATACAGATTTCAGATAAAGACTTCAGTTTTCAGAAACAGTTTTCAGATGAGCAGTTTTCAGAAACAGTTTTTAGAAAATAATATTTCAGAAAGACAGATTTCATAAAGAGTTTAGAAAGTAGTTTTCAGAAAAGATTTTCAAGACGTATTTCATAAAAGCATAGCATGATTACGTAGAGTATAACTCATAAGTTATGCATATAGACCATATATATGTTATAGAAATCATTTGAGATGCATATAGCTGATATTAATGCATGATAGTAAGGTTACATCTATATGGATGGATGACTGATGTTTGTATGAATTGTATGTTTACATAGGAAGCACCTTTGTGAATAATAGTGCATGACAATATGATTGCATACTTATGTATATATGGATGATGAATGAATTGTTAGAAAGAATATTTCATAAAGCTGATTTGATGATATTTCAATAGAAATAAAAAAAAAAAAAGATAATTATAATAAATGCCCAACTAGGTTAGGAAAAAGTAAGTAGGTAAGAAACAAGATACCAGAATAGCGCAGCAGAAGCGTAATGGAATTTGATTTGATGATTGAGGATATAGAAACTTGACAAGTATATTATGAATGTATGAAAAGATTAATAGTAAACAAGATATGAAGCATGTAAGACCAGATTAAAAGAAATCTATAGTAAGGTTACATATTTGATTAAAATGGTTAAAAGTAGAGACTAGCTTAAGTTAATGAAGAAACAAAATTCAGAATTTATGTATGGTTGCAGCTCAAGGAATGAGCATAGTTACTTACTGAGTCTTATGACTCACAACCCAACAGCGTTTGAGTTTTGCAGGTTGGTGACCCGATCGGTCGATCACAGTTTTCAGTGCTTGGGGAGCCGGATAGCAGCGTTGCAGTCAGCCAGTCACCAGGTCTTGGGGGAAATGGAGTCAATTGTTTATGAGTCTAGTTGTAAAGGATTTGTATTGTATAAATTTAAGGATTGTAAAAGTTTTTGTTTATACGCATTTTCGGGCACGGAGCCCAATTGGACTTGTCTTGAGTTTGTTTATATTAGTGATATTTTATGTCGGGCCCTATAGGTTGTATTGAGGTGCTGGACTTGATCCAGGTTTCATGACTTTTAGCAAAGGTCATGCCGAATTTTCGTCAGAGTCAGAGGCTTATGGAGGCAGGATTAGCCTGTCTCCTGCCGGTAGCATCCTGGCGTAGGCGGGATGTTACACCTAGTGTGGACCACATGTCCTTAGCCATGTCATATTTCCTGAACTCTTTCATTAGGTCATTATCCATACTTCTCAGCAACGTAATGCGGACAATGGAATTCTTTTTCTTCCAGGCATCATAAGCCTCTCGGTCTCGCCTGTGTTGGGCCGTAGTGCCTTGTTCAGGTTCATCCATGCTCATTTTCAAAGTTTCAAGAACCTCTTGTTCTTCTAGCACATATTGGATTTTCATGCTCCAAATTTCATAATTATCGCCATTCAGTTTCTCACCCTTGTTGAGTTCAGCAATAATGTTCTTTGTTGCGGAAGCCATATTAAAAACACAAAGTTTCTACAGACATTCATGCACAATTGTTAATACTTTTAACTTATTTTATCATGAAATAAATTATGTTTAATAAGATTTTTCAATGGGTTAGAGTCAAAAGGCCACTAAGTGTCCAATCATCATCCAATTACCCAATGTAAAAATATTATCAACATAATCAATCATGTAAAATCATTTTCCAAAAGTTACATAAATTCTTAGAACATCTTAATCATGCGACTATTGTACATGACAATCATTGAATTAATTACATAAATTAAATTCAACATGAAACATTCATACATATAAATACAATATTACATGCCGTGAAGTATCAAACAATCACACATAAACATTAACATAGTTTTATCATAGAAAAAACTATATCTAACACTTAAAACTTTTCCGGTTCTAGTGTTCCAACGAATAAATGTTTTAGGATAAGAATCCTTAAATTCTTGTGGTAACTCGTAATTGATCTGGACAACCATGGGAACCTATAGCAAATTTCGGATCATTGCAACGTTTCCGAGACATCAAAGGAAAAACAGTATGATTTGCCTTATATTGGAGATACTCAATCGCTAACCTCTCAATGGCTATGTTATACTGAACACGTAGTTCTTCTGTATGAATTACTAATTTCCAAATATTAGTAAGCCTTTTTTGCCATATTTCCGGGAGAGTATTTCGTAGCAATCTGAGTCTGTTCGGTTGTCCTATCCAATTACCCTCCCATATCGATTCTTGTAACATGTTATTGAAGGTGATTATATGCGAGATCATATCATCATCTTCTTTCATCCGATATTTATCCAAATCCAGTAACATGTCTTTCAATCTTTCACCGTGGGCGGGTGTCATAACTCTTTTTGCAGTTCTTTGTCTGATCGGCATGATTTTTCTGCAACAAATACAAAGAAAAATCAATGTAATGAAACACAAAGTTACATTAACTAAATAAACATCACAAAGATATACATTTACATAAACACAAAGTTTATATGATAAAATGAATTTATCATGGCCGATTAATATGTAAAAAGACTAGACATTTAATCATGACGGATCAGAATTACCGAAGCAAACCGATACAGACATGACAAACACGGGCCAACAGATGTCCACGCGCTCTTCACGCGCCCTAGGAGTGGTTCACGCGCCTCCACGCGCCTCCACGCGCCGGCCACGGGCTCCCACTCGCCCTCACGCGCCGGCCAAAGCTCGGTTAACCTTCACGCGCAGACGACATGTCGTCTGCTTGTTCCGTGAATGTATGACATGTCGGTCATAAGGTGTAGACTCAGCCGACTTGTCGGTTTCAATATTCTGGACGACATGTCGTCCTTCTCGGTATTATGTGTACGACTTGTCGTACAATACTGGATGACATGTCGTTTGGATCTACGGGACACGTACGACTTATCGTACAATACACACTGACGACTTGTCGTCTGGTTACGCGGCTCATGTACGACTTGTCGTACCTCGTTAGCGGATGACTTGTCGTCCGGTTTCCTAAATCGCGGATGACATGTAGTACGGCGCTTCTGGGAGTGTTTTTCTGGGTAATAACAGATTCAACTAGCCAACTTCTAGGGTCCATATCTTTCTCAATTTTAATCCAAATTAAGCAAATGATATACAATTGAAGATCTCATAACCTAGTTTTCAAAACATATTTGAACATGCGATTATCAATTTTCTATAGAGAGTTATAAAGGCCCAAAGTTGGAAGAAAATCATTTTTGTAAAAACAAAAAACAGAAGCATTTTCTTAATTATTCATGTATATTCATGCAATTTTTTGTTTAATCCAACTATAATACATGTATTTAAGCTCTGATACCAATGTTAGGAAATATAATTCCTAATATATTTTACATGTTTGTCCTCTTAGGATCTAACCATACATGTATTACTAGTCCTAGATTTATTTACATGCTAATTGAAATAAATCTATATTAACCATAACACAATTGCATACCTTAAACTTGTAAAGACCTCTTAATCAAACTTAATTGATTGCTTAACTCAATAAGCAAAGGGTCTTATTTATAGGAGGAAATCAAGTCACTATTAGCTCACATGCATGGATTACTATTAATCCTTGATTACTATTTAATCACATGCATTGATTACTATGTAATCACATGTATTTGGATGCATAATGACTTTCTCTAACCCTTCCAAAAATGTTACCATCATGGGTGTACCATTTGTTCCCCATTTAACATTTTACTAATTGTTGTTACTTAACAACTTTTGTTGTTACTTAATTATTTGATTAACAACTCTTGTTGTTTACTTATTAATGAAATCATTACTAATTGTTGTTATTTACAACACCACATAATTAACTTAATAATTCCCAACATGAAATTATTACTAATTGTTGTTATTTAACAACACCAAATAATTAACTTAATAATTTCTAAATGAAATTATTACTAATTGTTGTTATTTAACAACATCAAATAATCAACAACAATTAATTTCCAACAGCTCGGATACCAATTCGAACAAAAATTTGGTGCAAACAGCTTTTCCTGATCTGTACATTATGAAAACAAGAAAAGATGATCAAATTAACGGGAAAAATGCTCAATATATAAGAACAAGAAAAGATGCCATATCCAAATTAGTTGAAACAAAGTGACTTAATTAATTTAGAAGAAAACATAGCCTATAGGAAATAATTTTTAGGTTTCTTTAGACATATAGAGCTCCTTATAGGGTTTTTTTTTTTTTTTGTCTGTAAATTAATTGTTTTCTTACATTTTGTAGATATAAACTTGTTGCTTCAGTTAATGTACACACAGCCTGCAAAATCTGTGGAAAGCACAGACTTGAAAGTACCAATTACATAGACACATGGAACATTGCCTGTGTTGTTCACATAAAGGAAGGTACTAATCTTGGTCTCAGTTTGGATAAGGAAAAAACTAAAAAAAAATGTTTTGAAACCCACGTACCTGCATGTTGTTGTATCTATTGAAGGTCTTACAACAAACAGGGCAAGAAAATTGAGTAGGGCCAATGAGAATCTGAGAAGGAGTAGGGATCCAATACTGACCCTTGTTGAATCTGTTGATGGGGTACCTAGAACCATCACCATGATGATCTTCATGATCAGTGATTTCAGATGAAGAAGATAAGATAGATGTCATTTCAGCAGCACTGGGGCTTGGTAACCCTATATGAAGTGCAGCAGTAACAGTTTCATCTTCATGAGCAGTAGTACTACTACTAAAAAACAAATTTTCTTCCACTAATTTGCCTTTGTTCTTGTCCAAATCCATGGCTGCAGTGCAAGAATGTTCATGCTCTTGTTCTTGTTCTTTAGCTTTGTCACGATTCCTTGTTGGGCTCAAGCTAAAAAGGGGTAGGGCTTCTCTTAGAGGAGGAGATGGAGGTGAGGTTTGGTATTGAAAATAATTATCATAAGGGTGTGTTTGGTTTTGGTTATTGTGGTAATTACTAGTGATGAAGGTGTTTGTGTGATGAGAAAAGTGTTGTTGTTGTGAGGAGGGATAGTGGTTGTAATTTTGAGAATTGAACTTGAGCAAACGAGAGAAGAAATTTGAGTAAGGGTCAGCCATGGTGGTATGATGTGATGAAGATTTGTGAGAGAGAAGAATAGTTTTCTTTGCTTTTAGAGAGAAAGTACAATATGAATGAAGAGTGTGAATATAATGGTGGAGAGAGTGATTAAAAAGAAGTAAAGGCAACAAGAGAAGAAAAGGGAATATTAAATTAACAATATTAATTATAAATTTATATAGAGTAGTGTTGGGGTTTTGGACGATGGGCGCAGCGGAAGCGCGGGTCCGGGCGATATCATATTTTAAAATTTTTTCAAAATAACGAATAAATTATTCAATATCTAATATGAATAATTTATTCATATATTACCTAAACCAATTTATTCAACATCATATATTGACATAAATATTATTGAAACGTCACGAAAATTTTACGAAAACGGTTTTTCCGCAAAATAGCCTAAAACGTGTTTTTGACCAACCGACTACCCGACACTTATGGAACTGCCCAGGTCAGCTCCAATAGTGTCGGGGCAGTACATGGGCTGCCCAAACAGTGACGGAATCACTGTTTTCACAGCCGTCACCCGGTTGGCTCAAAATCCACCCGGTAACGCCGTTTTGGCCATTTTCGCTTATTTTAAGTTGGAAACACTTTCTGGCAATTATGCCAACTCCCAAAACACATCCAATACATTCTAAAGAAAACATTTTCATCACAAAATCAGTAGCTCTTCCAGGTCTGATCAGTGAGCAAAAACAGTCCACTTTCATGCTTAAATCCAATTTTATAACAAGATTAATCAAATTAATCAAACACCAATCCAAAGTCACCACAAATGAAGAACTCTAGAACAATTCTAGGCATAATAAGAGTGGCTATCACACTCTAGAATGACAACAAAATTATCCTACAACAATTGATTAAATTGGCCTAAAATTACATTAATTCCAACCAATTTACACTTCACACATGCATCATCTTTCTCATCCTTCCAACAAAACCAAAAGCCCCAAAAATATAACAAAGAATAAACCCTAGATCTCATAAGATCAACAAGAAACTTGAAACAAAATTTTGTAGGCTTAGGGAATAGAAGAAATACCTCAATCCTTTATTTCCTAAGCCATTTCTTTGATTTTCTCCTTTGTTTCCACTTGATCCATCAAGCAAAATTGAAACCCATTTCAATTATGGAGGTCTCGGCAGTGAAGAGAAAGAGATGAAATGATGAAAACAATTTTCCCTTAATTTATTGTTTGACCGAAAATGGGTACAAGGGGCATTATTGTCCTTTTAATTTTTTTAATCAAATTAAAACAATTAATCTTTATTATATCCAATCAAAATTGGACATATAAAAACTAATTAAATTCATGCCATGTGTAACCAATTAAATATCACAATGTATCATTTAATAAATTACAAATGGATAAGCTTTAACTTTAATTATTTAAATATTTAACCATTAAATAATTAAATAATTAATTTACACACACATATGTATTTTTATTTACATTAAATAACAAATACATATATTTATGGCATGTGTCAAAATCTCATTTGACGAATAATTAATGTGTATCTAATCGTATTATGTATCAAATACAAATACACAATAATTATTAGCGGACAAAATTCCCCTAATTGCATGTGTTGTCGTTTAACCGATTAAACGATCTGGATTAACTCACTTAATCCGTTGAAGTATTATGAATAATCCGTATTATTCATATCGAGTTGCCCAGTGCTCAACGAGTACACTTCATATTGTGGGACTCTCTAAGTTTAGGTTTATTCGTCACGAAATCCAATTTCGTGTCCATAATCCACCCACTCATGGATTATGATGACCACGGATAATCTCGCTAAACTATACAAGTCGAGGTCACTGCATACGTATAATCCCTCCGTCACAGGCTATCCGTATTATACCTGGGATTTAGATGATAATGTCAAATCTGTTCGGTATAATACAGTCGACTTTCAATTTACGATCTCTAAATAACACTCGGAACCAGTTTCCGACGTTATACCACGGCCATGGATTTACTAGATCATAACGTGAGGATGCTTATGCCCTGTACACAGGACTGACGGATCCTATCTTGATATGCACTGGATATCATGAGCATCAGTCCACACCCAACGAACAGGCGGAGGTCTGATCATAGATAGATCGTTGACGTGACTGCCATCAAAGTGTGGAGGATAACTCATATATCCCACTGTGGTATCTCAAGTCGAAGGACCACTATGCTCGCTCAACTCGAGAAGGTTCCTATTGACGTTGGTCTACCATCTATTAGGAAACCTTCAGTGAGTCGTTCAGTGTCTTATCAAATAAACACCTACATGTCTATACGAGTCTCCCGAGACTCATGGTTCACTGGGATAAACCATCGGACCAAGTCACGATATACGACATGTACTAGTCTCAGCGGATTTTACTAACCGACCCGTGTTAGCAAATCTTGAACAGGAACTTTATTTAAGGATATACAACTAATAATGAGCTTCCCAATGTCAATTACAAACTTCGTTGTAACTGCGCACTATACTGTAAATCCTAGGGTCTTTGTCTATATACATGTATCACTGAACATGATTCAGTTTCGATCTAATCGTAATCAGATCTAATCGCAATTAGATCGAATAAGTGTATAAAAGACAATAGTGCTACCGTTAAATTAGTAATATTATGGAAAATGAAACTGTTCGTATTTATGAATCGGACATAAATACGATCCGGATTGGCACTCGAAGCACCAACCCTAACAATTTCTCCCACTTGCTCTAGTGTCAATCCATGGTATCCTATACACATCTCAATATGTATCGCATACTCATGGCCCTCAAGAGCTCACCAGCACTCAAGAGGTAGGCAACAACAAGTAAGCCTGCTTTAACAAATCGAGTCTGTCCAACAAACCCAACCGTTTTCCTTAGCTAGCATCATTCATATTTTGTAGAATCCAAATTCCACATCAATATGACCCAAAAGCTATATTAGTATTGTGCTATAGCTACTAAGGTATCTATGTATTTAGAAATCAAATCCAAATACTTTAAGACAACCGCAAGAACAAAACTAATATCAACACTTCTAATAATTGAGGTCACTTTGCAACTTCATAAGGCAATACTTCATAAGTTGCAACTGATTCCACTAATCCAGTAGAACCAACGGTGACATTCCCACTACATCTTTTCTGACTTTATATGACATAGACCATCTAATGTCATAATTAGAATCAAAACTAATCTGACTTTATGGTTGCTGACTAAATTCTCCATGAACAAGAAACTCGTATTAGTATATCTCATAGATAAAAAGAACTTGTTCCAAGACTCATCATATTTTCTATAACATATCAAAATAACACGTAACAATTACGATTAAATTGATATCTTTAATCGCACATAATATAGTACTCATTACGCCATCATCTTATGATGCATAAGATTGACTAGACATTCCAATCAATTTATCTTTCGACAAAAGGAATCATCTTTTACGAAAGATGAATACTATATATATAAAAGACACGTTAACTGTCAAACAGTTGTACTAACTGTCATACAGATAGTCTTGTTGTGTTCTTTATTAGATTCTATCTAATATACGAATAATGAGAGTATCTCACAAGTCTCTTAATTTTATATCTTATATAAAACTTTATATCAAATATAACAGAGACTACTCTCAAATAACATAAAGTCGTATTATTTTTTAATTTGATTATATAAATTGCATTATTTGTACAAGATTAGCTTACTTTGGTCTATGCTCCTTTTTTGTGCAGGTGCTCTACTGCCACTCAGTTGTTCAATGGAACGACGACGTTTGGAAGCCCAAAAAGTCGTCGTTTCATTTTAGAATTTTTTTTTTTTAAAAAAAAACTCTCTGCTGGTGAGGCGGCCGCCTCACGCCGATTTGGCGTGAGGCGGCCGCCTCACGAGCAGAGAGGCGGGCGCGCTCAAAAAAACCTCATAAGGCGGCCGCCTCGAGGCGTCTTCGCCGCGAGGCGGCGAGGCGGCGCCTCGAGGCGGCGAGGCGGCGCTCGAGGCGGGCGCCTCAACCGTTTTTTTAAACACTGGTTGGTATATTTAATTTTGGTTCGCCTTAATGGGTGGTTGGACTTAATTTGACTAAATCAGGATACCGCCAGATTGGTCGGTTGGTAATATTATCACAAGTTTATAGATTATTTATGGGAGATATCTAAATTTGTAGTAGTAAAAGTAATTCCTTTTACCTTAGCATTTTATTTTATTGTAATTTACTTTTCAGCTTTTACTTTATGTCTTTTACTTTTATGTTTTTACTAGCCCTAGTTATGTGTTAGTTATCTGGGGTTGTGATGATTTTTAATATCACCGGTTTATAAGGATTATTTTATAGTTTGGGTAATTTAAAGGTTTACTTATTAAGTCTTAAGCTTAATGCTTTTGTTGTCTGATCACCAATAAGATTGATATGGTAAATTTAAAATGAACTAGACATAAGGATTTTAGGTTTCATCCTTAGACTTAATAGCCCACGATCTTCCTTGAGGATAGATAACCCTTTAATAGATTTCCTTACAGGATAGGAATATACCTGTCGGGGCGGGGTAGCCATAATTGGAACTTAAACTTAATGAATCCAGGTAATTTGGTTGACATAGACATATGGTTCAATTGGGTTAACTGGGTATTTGCGTCTGACCATCGACAGAGGCTTTTGCATAATTTAGTGTTCCAGGTAGTAAACCGATTTATTTCACAAAAACATAAAATAATCACTTCATCTTTTAAATGATATTAGATTGATTCACAACCCTGGATCTTTGTGTCTTTTATTTTCCTTAGTATTTTCTTTATCTTTTTATTTTGTTACTTAGCAAATCTACAATCAACCAAATCAATCAAACAATCAATTCTCTTCTCCCTATAATTAGATATTGAAAAAAATAGTAGATTCAAAAATTAATAACAACAGTAGGAATTAAGTCCTCGTGGGATCGATCGATTTTTATACTAACTTGAACGATACTTGCGCTTGCGTTACACGTGTGGTGTTTACGCGGTCATGAATCATTCTAATATCTTTTAAAAGATGAAGTGATTATTTTATGTTTGTGTAATAAATCAGTTTACTAACCTGGAACACTAAATTATGCAAAAGCCTCTGTCGATGGTCAGACGCAAATACCCAGTTTAAACCCAATTGAACCATATGTCTATGTCACAACCAAATATCTAGATTCATTAAGTTTAAGTTCCAATTATGGCTACCCCCGCCCGACAGGTATATGTCTATCCTGTAAGGAAATCTATTAAAGGGTTATCTATCCTCAAGGAAGATCATGGGCTATTAAGTCTAATGCTGAAAACCTAAAATCCCTATGTCTAGTTCATTTTAGATTTACCACATCAATCTTATTGGTGTCAGACAACAAGAAGCATTAAAGCTTAAGACTTAATAAGTAAACCTTTTAAATTGCCCAAACTATAAAAACAACCCCTTATAAACCGGTGATTAGAATTCATCACAACCCCAGATAACTAACTACACTAACTAGGCTAGTAAAAGCTTTAAAAGTAAAAGACAATAAAGTAAAAATACTGAAAAGTAAAAGACATAAAGTAAAGCTGAAAAGTAAAATAAAATAAAATAAAAATGCTATGGTAAAATGAATTACTTTTACTATTACTATTTTAGATATCTCCCATAAAATAATATATAAACTTGTGATAATATTACCAACGACCAATCTGGCGGTATCCTTTATTAGTCAGGTTTAAACCAGATTAAAATTAATTACCAACCGACCAATTTGGCGGTATCCTTTTTAAGTCAATATTTTAAATAGTGAATATATTATTTTTAAGGGAGATTAATCTAAATAGTAATAGTAAAAGAATTACTTTTCACCCTAGCTGGGGAAGTTACCTCCTCATGGTGAATAGTAAAAAACTGTAAAAAGTAAAAAAAGTAAATTACTATATTAACAAAACGTAATTAAAATTATTTACAAAACCTAAAAACTAAAAAAAACTAAAAACTAAAAGAAACTAGAGAGATAAACTCTCTCTTTACATAGAATAGAAGAGAGAGAGTGGTGCCACTAAACTGAAATTTGAAGCTATATTTATAGGCCCCTGGTAGGCTTCCAGCGTCGCGACGCCAAGGCCTTTGGCGTCGCTACGCCAGCTTCTGTCGACGTGGCACGCTCTGGTTCGTCGGTTTGCAGATTCGGATAAGCTGATAAGGTGACACGTGGCGAGGTGGTTAGGCTTCAATTATTGTGACACGTGGCGGCTTCTGATTGGTCGATGAGATTCTTATCCGCCACGTGTCAGATAAGGATTAGATACTCAATGATTGATGCTGACGTGGCGGTGACGTGGCGGTGACGTGGTGGTGACATGGCGGTGAGTGGGAAAGAGACTGTCAGCACCGTAGGATTGCGACACGTGGCACTTCCTTATTGGCTGATGATGACATGGCGGTCAGGTGGCAGTTTGACTTGGTCAACCTAGTGATGTGGCTGATGACATGGCAATGACGTGGAGTGACACGTGGCACACGTGGCGATGATGACTGTCGGCACCGTAGGATGTTGACATATGGCACGGCGCATGTTAGCTGATCAGCTGTGATGGTGACACGTGGCACGTCGCACGTTAGCAAAGTCAAACTTTTCTCAGATTCTGACACGTGGACCCGGCGCACGTTAGCACTGTTCGGTGCACGTTAGGCATCGCGACGCTGACGGTCTTGGCGTCGCGACGCGGATAATTTACTGAATTGCCATCTTGTCAATTTTTCTCTATTTTGGCCCCAAATTGCTTCCAATGCTTTCCCAACTTTATTTATCTGCAAAATAACACAAAACACATCAAAATGTTCACAAAACCCGAGAAACTGTACAAAATGTTAGGTTAAATGAGTAGGAAATAGTGATATAAATATCACTCATCACACCCACAAACCTAACATTTTGCTAGTCCTCGAGCAAAACACAAATAAAATAACAAAAATAAAATTATCTAAGCCACTTTCGTAGGGATCACGGTTGCATTTAGCGTATGTAACAAGCCTTTAAACCCCTAGGTGTCCCTTGTGGACGAGTTGTAGTCTCGTTAGGGTTTACATCAATGATACCCACAAATATTTTACAAAAGTAAAAAGGTAGTAAAACTAATGCACACAAAAGCAAAAAGACAAGCGAAAAGAGAATAAAGATGTTAGTGACTAAGGAGGTGAAACTTCTACTCCAAGTTAGTAGTTATTTTGTTTTATTCTAAATTACTTAATAAGTAAGTTCTCCGATTATTTTTACCATTCTTCATATACATAGCCAACAAAATATTAAACAACTTATTTTTTCCCACAACAGTCATAAGTGCAGTTGATAAGAGAGTAATATTTTTGTCCTAAAGTTCTATCAGATTTCACACCTTTTGTAGCAATGGAATAATTTTTCTGATTTTTTTTTATTTTTTATTTATTTATATACAATACCTTCCGTCTATGTAGCGAGTGTTAGGTCGGTGACTCTCAAACCAGTTGGCTTTAGGGCACCAGGTGTTAAGACACCCCTACAGACTTAATTACTCAAACTTCAGATATATATAATTATTGAATCTATTTATTTACAAATATCTAATTGAGGGTGAAGAGAATGATTTCTTGATTGATTTGGTTGATTGTAGTTTTGCAAAATAAATAAATAAATAAAAAGACAAAAGAAAATACTAAGGAAAAATAACAAAAGACACAAAGATCTAGGGTTGTGAATCATTCTAATATCTTTTAAAAAGATGAAGTGATTATTTATATTTGTGTAATAAATCAGTTTACTAACCTGGAACACTAAATTATGCAAAAAGCCTCTGTCGATGGTCAGACGCAAATACCCAGTTTAACCCAATTGAACCATATGTCTATGTCAACCAAAATTATCTGGATTCATTAAGTTTAAGTTCCAATTATGGCTACCCCCGCCCGACAGGTATATGTCTATCCTGTAAGGAAATCTATTAAAGGGTTATCTATCCTCAAGGAAGATCATGGGCTATTAAGTCTAATGCTGAAACCTAAAATCCCTATGTCTAGTTCATTTTAGATTTACTACATCAATCTTCTTGGTGATCACACAACAAGAAGCATTAAGCTTAAGACTTAATAAGTAAACCTTTAAATTACCCAAACTATAAAAATAACCTCTTATAAACCGGGGATATTAGAATTCATCACAACCCCAGATAACTAACACATAATTAGGGCTAGTAAAAGCTTAAAAGTAAAAGACAGAAAGTAAAAATACTGAAAAGTAAATGACATAAAGTAAAAGCTGAAAAGTAAAATAAAATAAAATAAAATGCTATGGTAAAAGGAATTACTTTTACTATTTACTATTTTAGATATCTCCCATAAAATAATATATAAATTGTGAGATAATATTACCAACCGACCAATCTGGCGGTATCCTTTATTAGTCAGGTTTAAACCAGATTAAAATGAATTACCAACCGACCAATCTGGCGGTATCTTTTTTAAGTCAATATTTTAAATAGTGAATATATTATTTTTAAGGGAGATTAATCTAAATAATAACAGTAAAAGAATTACCTTTCACCCTAGCTGGGAAGTTACCTCCTCATGGTGAAGTAAAAACTGTAAAAAGTAAAAAAAAGTAAATTACTATATTAACAAAACGTAATTAAAATTATTTACAAAACTAAAAACTAAAAAAAACTAAAAACTAAAAGAAACTAGAGAGATAAACTCTCTCTTTACATAGAATAGAAGAGAGAGAGTGGTGCCACTAAAGCTGAAATTTGAAGCTCTATTTATAGGCCCTGGTAGGCTTCCAGCGTCGCGACGCCAAGGCCTTTGGCGTCGCTACGCCAGCTTCTGTCGACGTGGCACGCTCTGGTTCGTCGGTTTACAGATTCTGGATAAGCTGATAAGGTGACACGTGGCGAGGTGGTTAGGCTTCAATTATTGTGACACGTGGCGGCTTCTGATTGGTCGATGAGATTCTTATCCGCCACTGTCAGATAAGGATTAGATACTCAATGATTGATGTGACGTGGCGCTGATTGTGGCGGTGACGTGGTGGTGACATGGCAGTGAGTGGGAAAGAGACTGTCGGCACCGTAGGATTGCGACACGTGGCACTTCCTTATTGGCTGATGATGACGTGGCGGTGAGGTGGCAGTTTGACTTGGTCAACCTGGTGATGTGGCTGATGACATGGCAATGACGTGGAGTGACACGTGGTACACGTGTCGATGATGACTGTCGGCACCATAGGATGCTGACATGTGGCACGGTGCATGTAGCTGATCAGCTGTGATGGTAAACGTGGCACGTCGCACGTTAGCAAGTCAAACTTTTCTCAGATTCTGACACGTGGACCCGGCGCACGTTAGCATGTTCGGTGCACGTTAGGCGTCGCGACGCTGACGGTCTTGGCGTCGCGACGCGGATAATTTACTGAATGCCATTTTGTCAATTTTTCTCTATTTGGCCCCAAATTGCTTCCAATGCTTTCGCAACTTTATTTATCTTGCAAAAT